>VDFB02360783.1:0-20187 GCA_007258455.2 Sequoia sempervirens | reverse complement strand
AAACCATTGGCAAAACCATCACAGCTGCAACGTTTAGACTTGCAATGGTGTAGTAAATAAAATAGTCTCTCTGGTTTATTTGTTAACCTGTCACTATCGCGCACCTGATCATGGTAGAGTGTGTAGATTTAAATAATCTCTCTCTGTTGTCTCTATCATCCAATCTCAGTCGCAGCACACGAACTTAATAGGAAGTTTATAGAGTTAATTAACCTGCTTGATTCTGCTGTCTTGAAATAAGTGGCCAATGTCTCCTTTATCACCTTTGCTATGACAAGATCGAGCAAGAATATATTATGGATGAGATTTCATGAGAGGTGGTCAAATGAATTAGGGGCTATATCAGTTCACTGCCTTGCTTTAAGCATGAAAAAGTTTCGTTCCCTCCTGCCTCGCTGCATGTTGTGATTCTTTCCCTCTGCTTCACTTTTATACTAAAAATTGTCTTTTACATTTTAGTCTTCATATACCTTATAGGGGATATTCGATGGATATGATTTGTGTCTTTTATTCAATCAAAATACATTGCGAAATATTGTATCTCATATAGTATTTGTTGGAGTTCAGTATTCGTGTGCCTCAGTGCAACCTTAATTCCTACGTTTACATTCGGTGCTGAATATTTCAAGGTCATTTCAATGTTTATATTTGTGCTGGGTTTCATCATGTTCATGTATTGTTGTCTTCCAATTGTTAGTGCGTCAAGTCATTGGCGTGCAAGTCTTACTTCAGTTTGTTCCTCTTAGTAATATCATTAATCTCCTGAACATAGATGTTGTTTTTAAATCATGCATCCCCTGATGGTTGCGGTGATATGCACTGCGCATTATGGGTCAAAATCTATGGTTGAGTCCCTATTGATAGAAATAAGATGCTTCTGGAATTCGATTTAGTGATTTCTTCTTCATCGATGATTATGTACTCTGTTAGTTTCCTGAGTAACAGTATGTGGCGTTGTGCTTGTTTGATCTTTAAACTATCTCAAGTAGTGTATCAAAGTGGTGCCACATGAATTCATTAGATACTGATATTTCACTAGGTAATGGGAGTAGTTTAAAATCAATGTGTATAAGATAAAGTTGGCGAGATGAAAGAATCAACTTATACTCATATTCATCATACTTTGATCCATAAGGCACGGTCAGTTATATGTCTTTTTTTTAAGGTAATTAAATTTGTGGTTATGATTAGTTAAATGTAATTTTTAAAATACTTTGTTGATTGTTTCCAAATAAATGCATGAGTAGATGTTGGAAAATGCTCCAATCAAATATAGAAGGGTCTAGTGCTTTAAAATTTGATTTATGGAAATTATTTCTTGTAAAAGTTGTAATTAATAAATATTGAGTTAAGAAACTAAAATAATGAAAAAAGTTGTTTACTTTCAATAGATGTAATTAGAGATCTAAGACATTAAGTAGGTTTTGCTTGAGAAAAATTAATGTATATTTCATTGGTCAATTAGAGTAATTACTTCAATTTATATAGTTAATTATTGTATTCTTACTATTGTTTCAAGACATAAAAATTACTAAAATGATAGGCAATGTTATTTGAAGTAGAATAACGATATGTCTTTTCAAGCAAGAATAAGATAAGTTGTGAATGTAATAAATTGGAATATATTTGTTTTAATTTGTGTTTGCAAGAGTATACTTGTGATTAGTGTCTTATGGCTTAAAACATTAGATTTTATCTTCACTTCGCAATATTGTGCTATCCTTAAATGTTGGAAATGATTGATCTTTAAAATAATGTTTTTTTTATTGTTTCAAGTTACTTCTTTTGAATGAATGGGTATATTGTATTTGAATGTGTGGTTTTATGGATTGTTTTGATAGATCCTTTCGATGGTTCTGCTTGAGTTGTTAATGAGTCAAATTGAAAATTTCTTTGAGTTATGGGTATTCCAAGAGGAGAAAATAGAGGTTTCCCTTGGATTTCTGTTTTAGTTCATATCGAAGTTGTTGATGTTGTTTGAATGGAGTTGTTGATCTTATTTTAACGTATTCTCTCATTATATTTGAATTGAAAATAGTTCTTGTGGACTTGCAATTATTGTTGTCAGTTCTTTGATGGGGAAACCCTAGTGTAAACTTTTGAGAGTCTTCCAGAGGCTTGAGATGAATGACAGTTGATGTTCTCTCTTTATGTGGCAAGTGTTTTGGTATCATGATTTAAAAAGGGTTGTACGGGAATTGTTGAGACTTTGATTATGTGTTTATAGTGAGATGGGTAATGCCTCGCATGTTTCTCTGTTGTGATCTAATGTTGTTGTTATGTTGTACAACCCTTGGAGTTTGGTTTTTATGTTTTGAGTGTCTAGAGAGAGAGTGGCTCTAAGTGGGTGGTCGGCGCACAAAGGGGCACCAGGATAGCCCTCGTTAGAGTGAATTTAATAAGTGATCATTTAAATAATTTACTAGGGGATGGGTAGTACCACATTAAAAATATAATTGATGCCTCATCCGCCTTTTAGTGCTACCACAGACTAAAGGGGATTGAGAAGGTTGTGGTTGGCATGATCGTTGCCTTGTCTTTGAGAAAGGTAACGGTTCCGCATGAGCAACCCTATGGGGTGGTTCCTTGAGATAGGTATCCTTGATAACGATAGATGGAGGCGGCTCCTAGCACTTGGTTGTTTGTATAATCCATCAGTAGATGGAGGCGGCACCTTGCAATAGGTAGTCTTGAGAATCCATGTTAAGCCATGCGATGACACTCTCCTCTAACACTCCTTATTATGTTGCTTCTTTGGAAATCCTCTGGAAGTAGTCCTTTGTCTTGAATTGATGAAACATAGTTGTTTGAATTGATTCATAGTTTTACCCTATTTATTCTATGGTGTATTCTTTGGTCTTGTATAAATCTTGTTGATGTTTGGGTTTTGACCTTGTACTCTTATGGTACTGTGATATGATGTTATTGTATTGTTTAATTGCAATTTGGAATTGTATTATGTTTATTAATTCAGTTGATTTGGAAGTGTTTCATGATCATCCTTTGGTTACTTGTTTACTGGTCATTGCTTTGATTTATGTGATGAGATTTATGACTTTAAGTTATTATGTTGACCCTTGGATGTGGTTGATTATGTCATTGTAATCCTTGAGTTTTATGATACCTTTGTATGTTGTTGAGTCTTGTGGTTCCATGTTTGGATGTTCTTGGTTGAGGTCTCTTTCTTGTTAGCTCCTAGCACGGGGGGTGGGTCTTCAGACTCACCTGGTCGGGTGGAACATGCTAAGCACCCCATTGGGTCCTCAGTCGAGGATCAAGAGGTGCAGATTGGTGTCGTTGCAGTGACTTCAGAGTTGTATATGACTTGGAGCCAGTTATGATACTTGGTATTCATATATTTATTTGTATCATGTTATATTGTGTATGGTTTCCATTTATGTTTGGAAACACTTTTGTATCATTGTACCTTTAGAACATTGTATTGTAATGTAATGTTAAATATTGTATGGATATTGGCCATGGAAGTTGTTATTCAATGTGTTGAGTTAATCATGCATATGTTATATTTGCGTACACAGATGGTTTCTTATCAATGAATTTTCATGTATGTGTTATATTTGTTAATGTTTACTTTGTTATGGATTATATATTTGACTTTTATTCCTTATTGTCGTGGTGGGGATCTAAGTCTCGTAATGAATCCTCGTGTACCCCAAGGGATGTATGTGTTAATGAATCTATTTAAATGAAATTCATGTTATGACTTAATGTGTATTACATGTATGTTATGTTTACTTAAAAAAAAAAAGTTGTGCAGTAATTATTGTTTAATTTTCCTTTGGGGTTCGCACGGCGGGGCGTTACAACAACACATTTCACAATAATTTCATTGGAGGGAAACCCTAGAGATCTCAATCCAATGAAGAAAGGGGAAAGAGATATGAGAATAGAGCTATCCTAGGGTTTGATTAAAAACTAAAGAGGGGTTCACCACTATGATAGGTCTTGGAAAGACTAATGAAATGCAAGACCTAATGCAATGCAATACTTCACTAAATGACCTAGAAAAGCATGTAGAACAAAATTGAAAGCTAAAAGATGAAAGGTGTTCACCTAGAAACCTATAGAAAACTAAATAAAGCTTTGAAGTGCTGAAAACACTAATTTTAATGCTGATTGGGACTCATTTACTAGTCTAGGTATATCAGTCCCAGACTAGGAGTTTTTGTCTAGAACATGTTTCTAACAACGTAGATTCAAGATCTGCAAAAATTTAAAAAAATTTCTATAGTGGGACTCATACGCCGCTTCTAGCGTGTAATGCCCCATCTTAATAACCTAAGAATGTTGTAATTTGTGTAATAAGGGTGTAATAATTTTTTTTTTTAAGTCTAATTATTAAGTTAATTAGTTGGATACATTCATTAAGCTATGCGACTTACACTACTTTGAGTTTTTCCATAAGTGACTTAAGTATTTCGCATTGCACATATTAATTAACATTAACATAAACACCAAAGATAAACATTGCATTACATTGGATTCCATTCAAGATAGTATAAGATACAAATTTTTTTCATACATTGCATTTGGTAGAATATACAATACTCATCCATCTGATGAGGTAGTTCAATAAAGATTACAATTACAAGTGTTCACCTCACAACATTTGAGGGATGTTTTACAATACAAATATATAAAATTACAATGAAGAAGTATTCATAAGTTCCATATACGAGCTCTCCATCCATGAAGCTCTCAATGCCATGATAAAATTGGGGACCCAATGGAGTAAGGTGCACATTCCACCCAACCATGTAGTACCCGTAGGTCCACCCCCCATGCTAGGAGATTCTTGACAATTGAATTTACTACGAATACAAGGTTAACTATTATTCTAGGTGGAGTGTCATCACAATGATGCAAAGGTTACCTTGGTGTTTCTTCCTAGGTTCCGTCCCCCAATCCTTGGGTTACCCTGGTAACCTCTTACGAAACCCGGCCCCTATTGCATACTATTGTGGAATCGAATGTCTTTTAAAGGAACAAGACACCAATTTGCCATTCCAAGCCTTCTCATCTTATACTCATGAGTGAAGTAGCTCAAGAGTCATAAGAGAGGAACAAGCATCTTGTTAAATGTTTTAATCTAACTACTATGTTCTTTAAGTTTCACTGACTTACTAACTATTTGTAAGTTACCCTAACACCACTTTGTGTGTCTACCCTTACAAATAGCCACTCCCCTAAACATAACAAAGGTATTCTAGATTCACTATCTAGGGTAGACATGTCCACAATACAACATATAATACCAAATTTACCACAATGTACATTACAATCCATTTAGCAAAATAGGTGCACTACCCTAAACTTGTTCAATCACATGAATTCAAAATCAATTTCACCCCCTTCAAAGACTGATACTGGAAGACTTAAAACCACGTAAAAATAAATTCTCTTCCCCCCTTTTCCAATAAAAGTAAGACATCTGAAAAAAAATACAAGTCTATTTTTGGGATATATTAAATCCAAATCAGACAATTAAGATAAAGGAAGTGTTTATTGCTAATAATTCTTTAACAACACAACAGTTCTCTACACGTTCAATTAATAAACTCATCGAATTCATAATATGCATAACTATATAATAACAATAAACTTTATTTCTCATTTACTCAATTATTCTTTTCCACATTAATTCTTAAGTCAACTATTCATTATAACAAAGAGAAATATATACATAATGTATATATAAATATATACATACACATATAAATATATATATAAAATGTATATATATAAATATATATATACACATATACATATATACATACATTTATACATATTATATATATATATATATATATATATATATATATATTATATATGTATATTCACATATATATATATAATATATATATATATATATATAAATAATGTATTATTAAATAACAAAAAACCCTAATTCTTATTTCACCAAACATTAAATTTTGTTTAATTTATAATATCAAACGCAGATTTCATACATCCATTTTATTTTTTACAGTCAAAGGTTTTTACAAAGAACACAATCAATGGTTGTGTTTACAACCTACCCCATATGGGGAGGCGGCGATGAGACAGCCGCCGTTGCCTGTAAGGGCAGCATCGGCTGCCTCCATAGCCATTGCCCCCATATGGGATGGTTGTGGGGGTAGCCCCACGACCCTCCCCAATAATAGTATAACAAAAAATTTAACATTAAAACCCTTATAAATAAAATTTGAAACCTGTGAATTTCCATTTCGCATGGACGGAATTTTAACGCGATTTATGTACGGAAATTTTAACAATTAATCTTAAAATTCACTACAATATATATATGTGTGTGTGTGTGTGTGTGTATTTATCCAAAAATAACAAAAGTATTTTAAATACACAGATCTTTTACTGATAAAATTTTCTACAGAAAAATTGAGAAAAATAACATTGCAGAGAATTATTTTCCTCGCAATTTTTTTATATTTAATTCCAATAGGTTTTCAATATATAAAACAATAAACATATACTCAAAACTCTTTTCCCCAATTTCTCTTTTCTAAAATTATCCAGTGGATCTGTTAATTCATGGATATGTTCGTACTCAGTATCATGTTATTTAAAGTTTACTGTAAAATTTCCTCTTGCGTAGCGTGCAATATTCCCAAAAGCTTCTCCAGCCAACACAAAGGCTTCAAGGGATCTTCCGCAATATATACAACCCGATAGCAAATCCTCTTGAAATAGAGGAACACCGCGAGAATTTTTTGCAAGCTTTGATAATTTCCATTGAGGAAGTGAACAACCGTGTTTTCGAGAGATCAAAATATCCTCAAAGTGACAATTTTTTCTCAACAAACCCGATAAATGAAACTTTCACTTATTAGAAGTTGTAAAATATCTTTAACAACTTCTATAGGCAATTTTACTACATTCAATATTTGCATGCAATTTATTTATTTAATTTAAATTTTAAACTAAATTTCAATTCACATGCATTAATTTTTATTTTTATTTTCTAATTTTCAATGCAATATAATTTACACCTTAATAATTTAATTTAATTAATTTATTTATTTAATTAAAATAGTTTAATCTTTTTTAAAATCAACTATTTAACCAAATAAGCTAATTAATGAATTAAATTATCAACCAAGTAAATTTCTACCACATTAAACATTAATTAAAAATAGCAATAATTTAAAAACACAATAACTATCATTAAAATTAACCAGGGTACAACACCAACTTGATTTATCCAGAATGAAATAACAATACAACCTATGAGCTCAACTAAGCAGGACAAAGTACTAAGACCGGGATTATAGACTAGGCTAGGATAAACCAAACTACTATCTCGATCAGCATTATCCATTGAGTCTTGATGCGGCTCAGACACAGTATAGTGAGTCGGTGTCATGTACCTACAAATTCACGCAGCAAGCAATAACATGCATACAAAATATATATATATATATATAAAGCATTAAACAGACACACCGTGTGGAGAAAATCACAGATATCATAGGGCACTCGCAAGCGAGTGATGCGATTCCGTTCTCCACACCAATACACTTCACAGCAAACTAACAAAATAAATAGCTATTAGTCCATCATAACATATACATAGCAATAATCAACTGATAGTAAAACATCTAAACTATATCCAGTCATGTCTGAAATCAATAATCATCAAACAAGTATCATCATGTCACAAAATAATCCACTATCGCTCAAGACCAGTGATCAAAATATCCAACAAAGCATCATAGGTCTAACAATGTGAAAACATAACAACATAAAGCATAAGCATAAACAGAGGGGTACTACATGGCATATCTTTCTTGTTCGACTTTTTCAAGAATTCAACATTTAGATTTGTGTTGCAATCTCTTCTCTTTGCTTCCAAATTAATATTTGGATCTGAAATGATAAAAATACCTACAAAACAAAATATAGAGTTGATTTTCTTATGGGAGGTTTGCCTCAATCAAACCCCTAGTTTTGATATTAAACTTGGATAGAAAGAATGAATCATGAATGTAAATAGGAATGAAAAGCCTAACCTTAGGCATGTCTAAGATTATGAAATTTGAAATGCAATGCAACCCTACTCTAATGTGCTAGAATGAGATGTATGAATGAAACATGAAGATGAATGACTCACTTTGGGAGATCTTTAATCACCCAAATGAACCCTAATTGTTGGAACACAACAATCTACTGACAGGGGGGGTGAATTATTAGATTTTAAAACTTAGCTATTAAAACATCTTGTGTAGACTACTTTCTTTAACCCTTAATGTGCAGCTATTAAACATGATATACAAAAATATAACAAAGAACACAACACATCACATAACACATGATATACTTGGAAAGCCCAAGATGGGAAAAACCAAGGTGAGAAATGTTGCTAGGATCTATTGTCCTAATCTAGCCACATAACCAATGAAGTTCAGTTACAATATTTTAGGGCACCAACCTAAGGATCATCAACTCCCTAATTTAGGAGCACCAACTCCAAGGAGACACCAATCCCCTACTCTATGTACCAACCTAATACAATTGAGGCTACAACCTCTTAAAAAATTAAAGCTCAAATATGCATATAAATGGTTCTACATAAACTTGATATGCATCAATATATACAATACATTGTTGCACTTACTACAACTTTATGTTGTTGAAGCTACATTGTCAACAACACATCCCATCTACTCTGTACTCTCTCTTACTCTGCACTCTCTTCTATACTACATATTCAACTGTAAATCTCTCTATTCAATGCCCTACAACTAGCCAACTTATCACTCTTCTTCTCACTTGCAGACTCGACACTTGGACAATACCTTATTGTCTTCCTTCTTTACCAACCTGCAATCATTACTTCAAGATTCTCCCTACCATCCAAATCTTCTAGATCTTTTATTAAGTTTTCCTTCGCTTTCAAAATTCACCAGATAGCTATGTGTACATCGAAGTACGCATAATCATCCAACTTATTATAATGATATCTGATAAGGTTTTTCAGATATCACCATACCTTTGCACTGAGCCACACAAAATTTAATTCAGATACAAATAATTTTCCTTCATTCTCTTTTTTAAACCCTAAAATATGATTATGGATTCAATGCATTCTCTTGAACATTCCATCTGATGTTTATCTTTTGATCTGTGACAATCTATTATGTCATTTTATGCATCAAATCATCTTACTTTTTTTGTTGAGGAAGGTAGATCAATAAATTTCTATCTTCAAGTTGGTCTGTAGGTGAAACCCTATTTACATGTATTTAGTCATTCATGATTCCCTTATTCAAATCTAGTCCATTGATCTCCAACGTTTGTGCCATGATCCTGTGTTCTTAATTCATCATCACAACTTTAAAACACAACCATATGATAAACAATTGTTTAAATCTCCATTGTTGATCTATCATAGCACACTATTGAAGAGACACATAATATAGTCCCACCGATGTCCATCTATCCTTCATGTCATCACCACCTAATTTGCAACAATGATGTGAATCATCATATTGAGAAATCACTTTCACCACCTGTCGACCTTCAAAATTATCTACCATCACCATCCTATCAACATTGATCAATCTTCACCATTCTCTGCTAGCCCCATGAGTCTTGATTGAGCCCTAGTAAATTCTCATAGGGGTATGTGGGCAACTACCATGTATACACCTCTGACATCACTTGTCAATGTGACATCACCTTCCACTAACTTTGTATGTCACCTTCATAGGTCTAACAAGACATCAACGGTAATCATTTATCCATCATGGATTAATCTCCACCCTTTCCCATTAACCTCGTAGGAATTAGCCGGGACCCACCACAAATTCAGAAGGGTCCATGGGCACCATCCACTCTCCAAGGCTTGACCTCCACTATTAATCAAGTGAAGAAAAATATTTGCATGAGAAACTTATGAAATATTATAGCTGCAAAATATTTATCGGGCTACTAAACCTAAGGTGAAGGGGATGGTCATACACATGACTTCAAAGACATAACTTGTAACTTATGTGACATGCAACCGCTGATACATAGTCAACAACAAAATTCAATTTTTTTTTTCAACTCCATGACTGCAACTGTAGGGTACCAATAAATCCTAATTTTGTCTGAGAGCACAAATAAAACCATTTTGGGCACATCCTTCAACCTCTATACCTACAATTTATGTTTCTAAGAAGCTTTGAGAAATTTGACATTGAATCTGCACTCTCTTTCCTCTTCAAACACCCGAAAGATCCTTTTGCAATGTCATGTTAATATTGCATGATAATAATGCAACATTTGAGCAACTTTGCAACATTTGTAGATACATACTCCTATGTTTAACTTTACGTACCAATTCTTCCATACATTGATCCTCTGGTTTACATTAATGCCAACCTTCTCACTTTTGATCCCTGTTTTTACATCAATGACAATAATATTCTAACAATCTCCCCCATTTTCATTGATGGAAAAAATAAATTCTCATACCTATCAGATGAAATTGTCTGATACCAATTGAAATAAATTGAGATCTCTATCTATTCGATTTATGCACCAGTTGGACACATAAAGCAATGCTCCGCCTTTGATGTGCTCATCCTACTCAAATGAGCATTTCCACTTTTGATGTGCTCATCCTACTCAAATGAGAATTTGTTCATGATCTTCTTTGCCTTTGACATCAATGGAAAATGGTAAACTCCCCCTAACACGTTACTCTTCCTTTGAAAGGAAATTCAAAGAGAAGATGGAAATATAGAATAATACAACGAGCAAGTCATTAGAAATTTGTAAAATCACTGATACTTGACTTGATCTATCCAGTCTATTTATAGGGATGATTGAGATATGAATGACACTCCCCCTCGACATATGCCCCATCACTAGAGACTAGTGATATGATGTGGGAGTAATGACTCCCGAGTTTTTCCTTAGATATTCAAATTGTTCCTTGGGTAGAGGTTTGGTGAAAATGTCAACTACCTATTCCTTGGTGGGAGAATATTACATGCTAACTTCCTTATCTAGAAGATTCTCTCATTTGAAGTGATACTTAATTGATATGTTCTTTGTTCTATAGTGCATCACATGAATCTTTGATATTTTTATGTCACTTGAATAGTCACAAATATTTGAGATAGTATCTTTGTACTCCACCTTAATTTCCTTAAGTTTTTGGCTCATCCATAGGACTTGAATAAGACATGTTGTTGTTGGAACATACTCTACTTCAGTACTAGATAGAGTGACGAAATCTTGCTTCTTACTCATCTAGGAAACTGACTTGTTTCCCAAAAATAATGATCCTCCATTGGTGTTTTTCCTATCATTGTCACCGATTTTACACCTACATACAGGTAAGGGAACCCCTCTTTGGTGTCTTGACCTTTGGTTCTATTGGATTTATCATTCTAGGGTCTTTACATGTTGGTCTTGCTGGCTTTGGCCCTGCCTTGAGGTTTGAATTGATTGAGAGTGAGTTTTTTGGCCAAGTCCGGGTTTTCACCTGGATCCGGGATTTTTCAGCACTGGCAGATTTTCCCGGGCCCTGGTTCCTTGTCCGTTTCTGGCAGGATTCTCCGATTCCGGGTTTCTGCCTTACTTCGAGATTTTCCGGTCTGGGCGGATTTTCCCGGATTCTGCCAAAATCCTGGCCTTCCTCATTTCCCCGGTTTCTGTATTTCTGCGAAATCTGTGTTTCCGCGCATTCTGGGATTTTTCGAAATTCCGCTTGGGGCTCGGGTTTCCGAACTTGTCAGAAATGTCTTGTCGTGCATTAATGGTTGAAGTACCTTTGCTCAGGCGGGTATAAGGTCGGATTTAGGGCATTTTCAGTGCTATTCTAACTTCATTGCTCCCTTGTTTTGCTCTGGCGATTTCCATTTTCCATCTGAGTTTTGCAGATCAATTTTCATTTGTTTGCGTGAGGATTGCTTGAGTGTCGGTGTCAGTGTTTTCATCGCTTGGGCATGTTTGCTGCGTGGTCAACTTTCTGAGCTCGAATTTTGTTCGCTTTTATCCATGGTATGTAGTCGCTCCCCTTCCGTTTTGCTTATATGGTGATTGGGGGTTTTGCATTGGGTATTATTAGATTTGGGTCGGCTCCTGCTTGATTACGATTTCATATTTATAGAGTCAGGGTTTGACCCGTTTGTATGATGGAACCCTATTCCCGTGTCCTATGAGCTTTATTTATCCATAAGATTGCGTATGTATCCTTTAGACGGGATTCTGGGTCGGATAGCTTGCTTGTTTTGGGCGCGAAATGTGTTATTATGCGAAATTAGGGTTTCCCTTGGTGTTCGGCCTAGAACGGAAGGTTTTACCGTGTTTTGAGCGATTTCGTCCCTATATCATGTTGGCTTCCCCATCCTGTGAGGATTCGAGTGCTTTAGGTAAATCCTTAGCTAATATTTTAAGACCCTAAAGCTTGCTCTGGTTTTAATGGCAGAAATTTGATTATTCAATTAGGGCATCATTATTTTGATATGGGGGTTCATCCGTCGAGTGATTTTGAGAAGTCTAAATCCTTTGCGTCCTGAGTTTTGTTACTTATCGTCGGCTTTGAGATCATTCGAGCTCAGGTGGAGTTGATCTCGTGATCGTTGGAGTTTTGGTTCGCATTCGTCATTTTTCGGGTTTCCGAGGTCGTCGCGGAATTTCCTCGCTCCCAGATTTTCCCGGTTTGGGCTTATTCCGCGGGCTTGGGTTATTTCCGGCGCATTTTGGGTCGTCCGCAAACATCCGTTCCATCCGGATTTTTTTGGATTTCCTGTCTGATTGTGTCCTTTCAAATGTTTCGATGATAGGATTAATGGAACGGTTGTTTGATGCTTATTTCTTGTTGCCAATGAGTGAATTCAATGATTATCCTTTGATTTTTTCATCTGCACTAATGATTTATTTGACTAATGATGCTTTGGCAGCAGGAATCCGTCTAGGTCAAATTTTTTCGAAATTCTGCCCCGACGGTATCTTCCCGGTTTGCGTGATTTTCCCAGATTATCTGATTTCTCCGGATCTCGATGGATTAGTAGTTAGCAATGGATCTTGATGGGTTTACATGATTTGTGCTAACCTTTTGGATTGAAATAAGCTTCATAATTGAATTCTAATGACGATTTTTGGATATGCAGGCTGAATCAAGCAAACCAGCTGCTGGAAAGTCTAAGGGTGGTGCAGGGGCATCATCCATTTCTGAGATAGAACGATTGAGGCTAGATATGAAGAACCAGCTCCCAAAAAGTAAAATATCTTCCGTGTGGGCTGATGTATCTGACACTAACGTTGGTGCATGGTGGTATGAGGAATTCAAACAGAGAATGGCTGAGAAGGATCTGTCAGCTTTAAGATGAGGAATGATGAACTCTGGATTGGTGCATGTGGCAGGTTTCCCTCCAGCGGTTCGGTATTATGAGCTAATCTTAGAATGTGCTAGACAATATGACTTTGATACATAGATGGTTGTCAGCACCGAGGGGAGGGTCTTGGCGAACTTCAGTCCGGCCTCCATTGCACGAGCCTTCAGCATGCCAGATCTTCCTTCGGTCTGTGCATTGAACATTGACACTACCAGGACTTATTATGAGAATGAACCAACCAAGGCTCAACAGATCATCAACTCATGGCTGGAGAAGCCAAAATCTCACTATTCGAAGTTGCCCAAACAACTGCATAGGGTAAAATTCAGGTCAGATGTCTACGATGCCATTACATTGCTGAGCAGGGTGGCAGGATTGAGAAGTGCAGGAGTGTTAGAGAGTTGGATGGTCCATGTGATCACCAAGATGAGTCAAGGCACGAACTATCACTAGGCAGGGCTCATAAGCGCTGAGATTGAAAAACAACTGAGAAATGTTTTGGAGGCGAAGAAATTCACTATGTCTTCTTACATTATGTATGTGCTGGCCATTTCCTATCCCTACAAAGGTTTGACTCCGAGGGGAACCATTGGGCAGGACATAATCTATGAGGTTTATCCGGAGCTGCATTTGGGGCATAAGGATTACAGGAGGACCAATGATGCATTCACAATGCATATTACCCGGATGCTTCAGAATGCAGAGCATATTAGATTATCTGATGGAGCAAAAGGACTAATCAAGAACTACAGAGCATGGTTTATCCAGCTCCCTACATTTACTTACCTTCGGATTGATGGATGCCTAGTTTCCCCTTACAGGTTGCCTCGGTATCCCACTGACCATATTGTGCTGCTGGAAGTTGTACGACAAATCTGTGAGTTTGATGCAGTGGTGAAGAAGGAAAAGCATAAGACTGGTTTTGGAGGAGACTTCCCTCTTGGGATTGGCATAGGAGAGATGTGCCCGTCCATCCAATCGGCTCACACTGCAGGTGAGGCGTTGGCGGCCTATGGATTCTCTTTCCATTCTAAGAGAATGAACTTTGATGTAACTGGAGAGGCCCAGAAGAAGGCTACCCGGGAGTATAGGCACAAGGAGGACTTAGAAGACTACTGGGTCAATATCAAGGATGACCTCGATGCAAGGAAGAAAAGGTATTCCAGGCTGCCTGTGGAGGCAATTAGACAATATAATGTTAAGCTGATTCCGGATCAGCTTGATGATGACGGGAAATTGGTTCAAGACCATGTTTATGAGGCTATAAAGGACAGGTCAGTCAGTGATATCGATTGGAATGAGGCCGAGGTGACAGAGTTAGAAGATCTGATGGCTTCTGTGATGAAATTCACCCTTTCTTGGGTGAAGCACAAAATCTGGGAGTTGGAGAATGCGAAAGTAACTTGCACTTTTGACTTGATGGGAAATCTAAATCCCATGTCGACTTCTGAAGAATCCGGGGAAGAAGACCCTAAAGGGAAATCAGCAAAAATGTCACCCTTCAAGATTAAGGTCAGAGGTCCTAAGGGAGCTGAACCTGTAACGAAGAGGAAACCAATAGGCAAGCGCAGGTGGAAGACCCTGACAATCAGCAGGTCCTCTGATGAGGAGGAAATAGAGAAGGCTGAAGAGGAGGATGCTCCTCCACCACCTAAGAAGACAAGAACTACAAGGATGGCGAAGAAGAAAGATCAGACTGCTTCGGAAGATGAACCTCCAATTGTGGATGTAGAGAGTTCGGGCGGTGAGAAAACAAAGGTCTATACCAGGAAATCAAGAACTCCTCCTAAGGATGCTGCACAATCGAAAGATTCCTCCCCAACATTACCAGTTGAAGAGCAGGATAAGCCTGTTTCTCCTCCGCTGGGTGCACTTGAACTGGAGAATCCGGATGAGCAAGAAATTAGCGGGGAGGCAGAACCGTTCAAGGAAGGAACACTATTCAGTGAAGCAGCTGGGCTTGAGGTAGAAACAGAAGAGAGACACACTTCTCTGCTGGTGCAATACGAGGATTCCCCGGAGAGTGATAAAGGCCGCGGATCACCTAGGCCGGAGGAAAGCATCCCTACTAGGACTCCATCACCGGTGCTTCCAGATTTAGGACTTGAGGAGGTTGACCAAGCCAAGCGGATTTCGGAGAAAGAAGATGACAAAGTAACAACTGAGGAGGAGGTCAAGGTGATGGCCGTAGAGGAAGAGAAAGTGACAGAAGATCCTGAAGAGACAAGAATAGAAGGAATCCGGACTGACCCTGTAGCTCCGGACTGGTTGGAGAAGGAGCTTGCCAGGAAGAAACAGGTGATTGTTGAGGACACTCCATTAGACTGGGATGAAATGTTGTCTCAGATTGGCAAAGGGAAGAAGAAGAAAGCCGCTAAGGTGATTTCCCGGGTGGAAAGGGATGAAACGAATAACAGGGTAGTTCACATTGCTACCCCTGCCGCAGATAAAACAAGAGATGATGTTACAGGCCAGGACTATAATGTCCAAACTATTAACCTTGGGCCAGCCTCCCTGGAGCAGGATATTGAGGAGTTTGAGGGGTCTAGTGCTGTCATTGTTGATAGATTAAAAAAGGAGACTCAGTCCAAACAAGAGTTGAAAAGGGAGAATGGAAGATTGAGGAAGAGTTTGGAAGAGGTGATGAAGCCTCTGCAATTTCTCCACCCCTCTTCCTCCACTACTTCGGGTTTTCTGCCTAAGGAGACAATCTCCGGGATTGAAAAGATGAAGGCCTCCGCTCAAGCTACTACTGATTGGCTGATGGATGTCCAGAAGAAAGGGGATGATGCTATCAAGACAGTTTTATCTATAGGAAAGGATGTAGTCCGAGCAAAGGAGCTATTGGAGTATATTCTATCCCAGGATAAGAATGATATGGATCTCCTGCTACAGAAATCGAGGACTATTTTGGGACACGGCAAGGATCAATTGGCCAAAGATGGAATCCTTCCTTCCTCCAGGCTGGATGAACCATGGGAGTGGTTTGAGGCATTGCAGATCAGGAAGAAGGCTTTGGAGAAAATTTTGAAGAGAAAGAAGCAAATTGATGGTGAGCCTACTGCGGTTTATGACGGATGCATTACCTTTTTTGAGGTGATGACAGGCAGAAGGAAGATAGCCCCCAAATATTTGAGCCTCGAGCAATTGAAGGAGTGGTGGCATGAGGTTTATGCCCCGGATTCTGATGAAGCTATCACTGGCCACCTACTTGATGATGCAGCTACATACTTGGCGGTGATAGATAGATACATGGCCAACAGGGAGGACTGGAACGGAATTGTTGAGCGGTCCAAGGAAGAGACAGACTCTATTAAATGCCGACTCAGGGTTTTGCCATTGCCACCAATTGTTGAGTTGGATAAAATATTCTCAAAGGTCCAAGGGACGTCAGTGCAGGAGAAAGACAAAGGGAGTGGCAGTTAATGCTCTTTCAAGATTTGTGCTTCCCTATTATCATAGGGCATGCATTGGACCGGACTTCCTTGGGGACTGTGTCTTGGCCGACTTGGATGATGGCATTAAATGTGTGCCTTAGTTTGTTTCCTTGGCCGACCTGTTTTGGCAGTTTTTATTATTTTGTAAAATGTTTGGCTGGGCCGATATGTCTTGGGAGGAATTGGTTATTAATTGGCATTCTTGCCTCATTGTAAAGGGTTAGACATTGGTTAGCTAAGCAATAATAGAGATAAGCAAGAGCAATAGTTAGATTTTCTTAGTCTTTTCTTGAAGCAAATACCTATCGTAACAAATTTTGAAATTGTTACATTTTGCATTAATACAATTGGAGAGACATTGTGGTTTTCTCCGTGGAATCCCTTGTGTTATTTCATCTTGCATGGTTCTTGTGTTCCATCTTTTAAATTGCTTGAAGATTTCCAGGGTTTAATATTCAGGAAATAGATTAGTTTTAGCTGGATAAAATGATGCTTGCATTCTCATATTTGGAATGTTTGTAGCTATCTTTGGTCTATAATTCCAGAATTATCCGATTGTAGTAGGTCGGGTGGGGAAGTCAACCTCACCATATATATTTGATGTGCTAGTTCAATTCATTGTAGATGCAAGTCTATGATTTGAAAATTTAAATAATTAAGATTGCACCGCTCTTTGCAAGATTGTAATGTGGGTCAATCAGAACTCGGTTATTTGAGATAGGTCCATTCCAAATATCTTAAGTATTGTTTACATTATTCATTCTCTAGGAGTAGGTTTAGGATTCGGACATATCCCTCGCGATCCTTATCTTTTGCTATTTCTTTTATCATTTGGTTAACTGAAATAAAGCATCATCAGATTGCAACTGATAAACCGAAGATACTTTGTTGTGTGTATGGGTCCGGGATTGCGGATTACCAGCATTTCACATTTTATCTGGAAAGGTTTTATGCATTGTTACACCTAACAACGAGACCTTTGGGTATTTTCAGAATTTATTGTTGAAGATTACCTTCAAGAGAGATAGGATATTGTGATTCCTCGTCTGAGTTGTTGCTGTTCAGAAAACACCATCAACAGATCAAGGCTTAGAAGGAGGGCCACCGAATGAGCAGAGATCGGATTCATTTCTTTGGTTCGCCATTCTCTAGAGAGATATAGAGAAATACCTGCATCTACTACAGAGGGGAAGCGATTTAGGAGGATAATTGCCCACACTAGGTCAAGAAGGACTCGAGAAGGGGGAGAACCATCGTCACCCATCCCTTCACCAGTATCATCCACATCTTCACATCCTGAGGTAGAGGCTATACCCATTCCTGAGGCCGTTCCTGTTCAACAACCTCATCCTGTCAATAATCAACCACCACCACCACCCCCACTTTTACCAATGGCTTTCCTTGCCAACAACCCATCGCCCCTATTCTTCCAAGCCTACAATGTTATGCCCAAAAACCCTGAGCACTTCTGTTCAAAATTCCATGCTAATGACCCAAACAGGACTGCTGAAGAACACCTAAGGATTTTCCAAACCTGTCTCAAAGACAGGGGGATAGTTCATGAGGATGTTGCCTGCAAGTTGTTTCCCTATTCACTAGGAGAGGAGGCCTTTTACTGGTACAACCATCTTCTTGCTGGTTCGATTCTTAATTGGAATGACCTTGAAACTGCCTTTTTACAAAAGTTCTGAATACCCATTAGTGCCAACGAGTTATACCTACAATTCATCAAAGTCAAGAGAGAGGTTAATGAGCCAATAGCCAGTTTCAATAATAGGTTCCACCGGGCATTCACCAGATTGCAAGACCCATATGTTTTGGATGATGATACGGCCCTCGGAGTCTATTATGAAGCTCTAGATAGTTTGACAGCAACCTTCCTGAAGTGGAGACCCAATCCTCCAGACACACTAACTAATGCTTATACAGAGGCTATCAAGCTCAGTACAGATCTGAGGCAACACTTGACTGGGCCATTACCTTCTCTGGGACCAGTTGCACATCCTAACCAGATTCAGGCAGTAAATCAGGCCCTCACCAATCATACCCCAATTATGAACCCAGTTACCCAATTACCTATGGTACCACACCTTGGTCATCCCATGAACCAGATCTCCCCTATGACAAACTTCCCTCAACAACAAGTCAACCAACCCATGTATCAGCCACAACAGAATAGTTTCCCTGCTTATCTGCAGAATTCTGAGGTGTTGCATCAGTCCTTGGGATCCGCCACAATGCCTGTCCCTCCTCAGAATAACCCGAACCAGATCCCTTACCGAGATCCCAATAGGGAGAGGATTGATGAAATGGCTGAGCAAATAAAGAAGTTAAATCTAGAGGTGACTTACTTAAGAAATCAGAACAGTCAACTGCAAGCTGCCCAGAAGGGAATGCAATCTAATCAGAACAGAGAGTTTTCACAAGGACAAAATTTTGACAGGGGACAGCGTAATGACAGAGGGTTCTACAATGACAGGGGATATAACTAGGATAGGGGTTACAACAATTACAAAGGTTTCAATAATGAAAGGAGGCAGAATTTTGATAGAGACCAAGGAAGTGGATCAAGATTTGATAAAAGGCTGCCACAAGGACAGAATAGAACTTGGAATACAGGCCCTAATAATGGAGGAGTTCCCACCCCATTGGATCAACCTGCCAATCAGATTGTTAATCAGTCTGCAAACCAACCAGTCAGCCAAGATAAGCCTCCTACTAGTGTGTACCTGGCTGAAGCGGCCTTATCAGGGTGGTGCAGACTCCACAAAATGAGCCAACATTCAGAATTGGAGTGTCCAGAGTTCCAAACTGCTGCCTCCATTTTTCAATATGAGGTAGAGAATAATGTGAATGGACAGGAGATGGTTCCTTCTAATTCCTATGATTCTCCTGTGCTAGTATTGAATCATGCTCCTTTTCCAACCAGCAATGAAAATGTGCCAGAAGAACCTGATTCCCAGGAAGTCGAAACAGATTAGATTTGTAATGGAGATGAGGTTGCTCAGCTATTCAATGAAGAAATGAATGACAATGGCCCCCTCGATTAGGAGGGAGCTTATGTTGAAGAAGTTCAGATGTTTCAGAGACAAGGATTGAGGGATATGCCTCATAGACATCCACAGCCTGGAGGACCTTTCACCACCTCCATTCCTCCCAACAACTTCAGTACCCCTCCATATCCTAATGCTAGTAACAATCTGTCCTATCCACATGTCTCCAAGCAGTACTTTTCGAAGGACAGACAGGTTCAAACTGAACCATAGAAGGAAAAGGTTGTTCAAGCTAGCAAGGATAAGGTGGAGGAACCATCTAAGGAAGTCTCTACTGATATGAGTGAGGAGCAGATGGCTTCATATGTAGCAGAGGAATTCAAGAAA
>VDFB02360782.1:0-257693 GCA_007258455.2 Sequoia sempervirens | reverse complement strand
ATGTAGAGCTCACTGAATACTGATGCATGGCCAAATACTTCTACACTGACTGTACTACTGCTGTTTGACTGATAGTTGACTATCTATTACCAGTTTCACTGAAGTAGTAATTTGACAGTACTTCATTATGAAATATAGGTACTAAAATGATTATGAGAAATACACCATCATAAATAATACATTTCACCCATAAATGTTGGTAAACTATTAATTGTGAAATCTGCAACTGAGATCACTCATGGGATTAGGCCCGTAAAGCTAAAATGAGGTAATTCAATGATTGTTGACTGAGTTTAAGATCAGTAAAGGTAACTGAAGTGGCTCATGTACTGTTACTGAAACCTATGGGTTTAGTTGAGGTAACCAATGTCCTCAATGGTCAACATAGGGTTTGATTGAGGTTTCTCATGGCCCACTGAGTGATATAGCTCTATTCAAGTAACTCAGGGGCCATTGGGGGATTTGGGATTCAATTGAGTTAACTCACATTCACAATGAATGATATGAAGCTAAGATAAGGCACTTCAAACACTGTGGATGGAATTGACAATCACATCACAATTATCCCAAGAAAACAAAAGTTCGAAGTAGGCTTAAGTCTTTTCAGTTAGGTAATTTCTAAAATAGTATCCAGTTAAGTAGTCATTCAAAACTGCCAAACTTTTCTACGGTGATGACCAAATATTATTCTAAACAGCCAATACAGGCTCTAAGCAACTCCTACAAAGTTTGGTAAAAACGTCATAAAAATTTTACCATTTTAGAACAATCAGTAAGAACAAAAGAAATACAGCATATGCTAATTACTGCTCATATCACCACAAAAGTGTATAAATAACTGCAGCCATGAATTTTACTGACATATAATGTTTTTCATGAAGTGCGTATCCTGAAAATACAAAGAAATACTTTTGCAGATGGCATACAGTTGCTCACTCCAGGGTAAATCCCTGCTGTAGTGATAGCAGGGACTCCTGCAGCTACAGCTTTTTCATGAAAAGTCTTTGCTAGACATGAATACCTCCGATCATCACATACATCTATATAAGCTGTCTGCAAAACAACAACACAACAATTTTAAGAATGAAAGTTCCAAAAACAAAAAAACAAGTCATTCAATAAAATATACTCACAAAAATATTAATTCAATAAATTTAACTATGATATTTAGTATTAGTGGCATACACAAAAGAGATTAAAAAGAACAAAGAAAACAATCACCTTAGTAGAAATCGCAGTTTCTAGAACTGTACATTTTTCTTCCCTTTGGAATGGTCCCGCCGTATGAACAATGAGATCCACACCTTCATTACCATACCAGGGCTCAAATATTTAAAAAAACAAATGCCAGCAATCTTGAACTTAAAATGTTATAAAGATTCAATCATTTATACATCTTACCATGGAGAATAGGTGGCAAAAGGGCTATCATATAACATTAGTTCTCTAGTGTTTTTGTATCATGATTCCACAAACATCAAATGTTGTTTTATTATAGTAGGAAGAGTTCAGTCCCAAAAGTTATTTCAAGATGCAGCTTGGGAACACCATATCATCATTCACAAACCCATCATTGTTTCAGTATTTCCTATTTTCCAAGTTGCTCTGCTACTTTAAATGCAATCCCTTCCTCCCTCTCCCATTCCCACTTCTCTCCTGCTACGATACACCATCCTACACCCCAATTCCTCCTCTTTGAGAGGTAGCATGGGGCCAGTTTCACATGGAACCATTTCCAAGGTCTTATTGAGCAGTGGGAAGTGGAGATGTTTCAGCTAACTTAGCTCCAATGTGGTACACATCATACAAAGTAAACCATGTGCTAATTTGACGAGAAGATTAATTTGGATATATTTACTAATCATTCTGAACATCAGCTAAAGGGAGCAAAAATTGACAGTCCAAAGGACAAAATAATGTTAAGGTATAGCACTATGAAGGAAGCACCAGAGACACCAATCTTGTGGGCAGAATGTGTCTTAGTTTTTACATAAATAATCGAATAAGTACATTTATATTTGCATCTCATGAGCAGGGTAAGGATTTTTCTCAATTAAAAAGCTCAGAGATAAATAAGTAAACCATGCAAAAAATGATTGCTGTTCATAAGCAAAAGATATAGAATCATTAGTCAAATGTATCTACTGGTTGAGCTGAGTGATTGATGCAGGAGCATCTGGGGAGTAGTGCAATCCTGCACATCCAAAATCTTTATTGCTTTTGTTGCCAAATTTTGGTTTTATTTTATTTTGATTTTCTTGCAAGCATGTGGTAAATTTTTCGTCTTCCCTCTTCCGGCAATTTATTTTGAAGTCATTTTGGCAAGGTGATCATAGGAGTTGAAATTGCAAGTTTGAAAATATTAAATTATTAATATTCCTAAAACTGCGTGGGAGCCAAGAACCCACACCCAAGCATGAATTTTCCAATTTGGGCCCATTTGTAACTCCCAGGAGTTTGAATTTGTTTGCCAATAGTGCTGGAATCTTCCAGGTACAAGTGCTTGAGGTAGTGGAATGCAAGATGATGGAGTCAATTTTTAGCAAAGACATTACAAATCTTGCAAGAAAAGTGAAATATTCCGAGCCAAATTTTTTCGTTTTTTCAATAACAATTTACAAACAAAACGCACCCGTCAAGGTTAAATCTTAAACCCAAACGATGCTGAAGCAACTCTAACCAGAATGTACACCAGGATCCCGATGAGGGCAAGGTGTGAGCATTGGTCAGAGGATCTGAATGCAGAAACAAGCTGGAAGGAACTCTAACCAAGAATGGCGCCGATGATGGCGAGCATATGGTCAGAGGATCTTCTATACTACAAGTACTGAAAGGGAACTCAACACCAAGTATGTGCTACCCAATCTAGTATGGAGTTGAGGCGACCATATGGCGGAGTGCTAAGAATTACAATGCTTGAAAAGAAATAAACTATAATGCTGAAAGTACTCGACACCCAGAATGTGCTTTCTAACCCAGAGTGGGAAAGGAGCTACCATAGGGCGGAGATGTAAGATATTACAAACAACTTCAGAATGTAAAGTGAGCATTACAAATCAGAATTGAACAAGATTGAGAATTACTGCCAGTACTACTGTCAGTTTACAAAATAAAGATCATTCGCCTACCAAGAGCATAGGAATAGGAAAGATTAACATTACATCATATAAATAACTCTCCTTGGCTTGATTAAAGATGCCAAAACAATAACTTCTCTCAAGGACCAAAATGATAATTCTGATTTTCACAGATCTGCACTTTAAATTAAAAACCAGCAACCTATGAATTTACTCAAATGCTCATATCTCTATCACAACTCATCCGACTGACTTGAAACGAAGTGCCACAGACCCTAATAATGAAGGCGACCAAGATTGCAACCCAAAACAGACCCAAAAGTCTCTATTTAATTTGTGCATGAAAATCAATGCAAGGACAAATGGTACGGCCCAGCAAAAGGGCGATTTGCCTTTAAAAATCACAGCCTTCAAATAAAAATCTATAACTTTGGAAAATGGGTCACCCCTTACAAACAGAGAGAATAAGACAATACCCAGAAGCACTCTTTTTGTATTTTTTGATTTATGAATAAAAACGACAATCTGCTAAATGAATGTGCAACTCCAGGAAACCACTTATATGCATTAAACTGATTTACATATCCTCACAAAGACTAAAATGCAGAAACTCACAATAAAGCATGCAAACTACACTATCTCGCCACTAGTCGCTATCTTTCAAGCGAGAAGCAATGCCAAGCTAGGAGGCGTACATTCCTCGAAGCAATCCCAAAGCCAATCCGGCAACATAACATTCCTGAAGACAAAAGATGATGAAAAGAGAACCAAAGGCTTCCTTTTATAATTTTCTATTGACCTTCTCGAAACCCTAATCTTCCTTTCAGAGTCAAACCCTAATCCTCCAATAGATGGCGTCCCTTTCTTCAAAGCTTCAATTTTGACTTTTTAATTAAATTCCTCACTTTAATAATGGCGTCCAACTTAAGGTTTAATTCAACCTTAATAATTATAATATTAACTCAATGATGGCGCCACCCTTTAAAGTCCACCTTTTAAAACATCATTAAGTTAAGAGATTAGGCCAAGGTGATAATATAACATTAAAATATAATGTTATTTAAGTAAAATGAACTTATCTCTCCGAAACTGCATTCTGAGGCCAGAATCTGAATAAGCTAATTGAGTCAACTGAAGAGGAAAGTCAACTGTGCTGAGACCAACAGGCTCACTGCCAGAAATAGAATTTACTAAAAATAGTAAATTCCTGAAGATGCTCAAAATGCCAAGAAGAACATACCACTGCGAAGCTCTCTGAAAACCTAGAAAGAATCCGCCATTGAAACAACCGACCTCGAGCCAGAGCATCCTTCAAAACAAGAAACCCTAATTTTACCTTCCGAGTAGCCTACAGGTCTCCGGAATAGGCCAACGGCCACTGGAAAGATCATGCTCGAGAAGGGGACATTACAGAAAGAAGAGGAAATCCACGCCCAGATTGGAGAGAGGAGGCATGCCTAGAGGTGGTGGTTGCAAAGCAAAAACCAATGCCTAGGGCAAGAGAGAATTGAAGAGGAAAAAATTGTAGAAAGACACGAAGAAATGAATGCAGCTTGTCAAAGGCATACCCATGGCGTCCAAGGAGGAATGGAGGAGATTTTGAGGCTGATTTGATATTGCATGTAGCTGATTTTTGTGGCTCTAAATATGATTTGTAATAGTTGAAGGAATTCTTGCTTGTAGGAGTGAATTTTGTTGTGCTTAGCAAGGCATTCTTGCCTATAGGATGGAATCTTGTTTTGTTTGGGAGATTTCCTATAGCTTTTCATTGTTGCTGGAGCTGCACATTTGATGTTGAAATCAGATTTAATTAATTTGCAAGTTCGATAGTTTCAATTCCAAAAGTTGAGAAATTTTTCCTTGGTTATGGTTTTTGGCTACAAAAATTGATAATCCCATAGGATTCTCAATTGTTGACCTGCATCATTTGGTATCAAAGTGGGATTTTTGTGGAAGTTTGAAGAAGAAATGGCACACAAAGGGCGGGGTAGAGGAAGAGCCCCACAAGGAAAAAAAAATCCAGCACTCATGGAAGAAATAAGAGGAATAACCGCAAGACTAGAAGCCATAGAAACATCTCAACGAAGGGGAATTTTAATTGTGCATGTTAGTGAAGATGAGGAAGAGACTCCAAAAGTTGCAAAAGTGCAAGGAGATGCACACGAGGAGAGATTTCTACAAGTATTGGCAAAACTTGGGAGTAAATCGAGGATGGATTCACTAAGTTACAGTGGAAGTTTGAATCCAAAGGAGCTTATTGACTGGATTGCAGAGATGGACAAATACTTTGATTTGAAGACCATTGAAGACAAAAAGAAAGTAAAATATGCTTGCACTAGATTGAAGGGACATGCATCCCTGTGGTGGGAAGAAGTGTAGATTGAGAGACAAAGGAAGGGCAAAGAAAAAATAAAATCTTGGGAGAAAATGGTTACAGAATTGAAGACAAAATTCTTCCATGTGGACTATCATATTGGTTTAATCAATAGGCTACAAAATCTCAAACAAAAGGATTTGAATGTCATGGAGTACACAGAGGAATTTTACAGACTAAGCATACGTGTTGGGCATGTCGAAGATGATGAGGAACAAGTAGCAAGATATGTGAATGGATTGAGGATCAATATCCAAGATGAGATTATCATGGTCATAATAAGGACCGTAGAAGAAGCCTACCAATATGCATTGAAGGCAGAGGAGAAATTAGCAAGAAGACAAGAAGGAAGCTTTAGGGGAAGAGGAAAACTGTAAAGTGCCTTGCCAAATCTGATCCAAAAACACTAATTTTCTGCCTTTGGAAATTTTGTCAAACACTTTCCTTGTTACCTCCGTTTGCTGATGTTTTGTTTCAGTTTGCTTGATTTGTTTGGTTTTTGATGTCAATGATAGTTTGAAGCATTAAAATGATTGCAAAGCAACTAATTGAAGGACTAAAATGATATGCAACTTCTTTTTGTTCTTTTCCAAATGCAAATACATGAAATCCTGATTTGAAATGCACACCTACAGCCAAGAGGAATTTCTACAAACACTTGGCATGCAACGTATTAAGTAAACTATGCAATGAAGTGCAAGAGACATTTCATCAAATAGTTGTCATGCAATCAGCCAATGACATTTAAACATACAATTTCCATGAAATCCTTATATCGCCAAACTGTTATTGCAAAGTATTTGATGGCATACAAATTGAGATACAATACTTATATATCAACCAAGACTCTTGGTAAGCATACAAGTCTGAAAACCCCTTATTACAGCTTTCACTAACTGATTACAATGCATAAGACTAAAGTATGATCATAACTAACAAGTGCAGACCCCTAATCAGCAATTACAATGATATATGATGCAAATACACAAAATCGATGGAACCTGGTCTGTAGTTGCAGTCCTCAGAAAAAGCTTTGAATCTTCCTCTTGATGATGCCAATGCCCTCAAACTTGTGGTGCCTAGTCTTCAGATCACCCAGCAATGCAATAGGAATTTTATTTGAATTTTCCCAGGCCTCTAACCACAAAATCGTCCCTCCTTCAAGGCTGCCCCTGTTCTATCCATGCAGCATAACATACAGAATAATATCTTCAATAATCAGCCTCCTATTGACTCCAAAATGAACACCAAGTCTTCAAGAATGCAATGATGCAAGGTTCCAACTAATTTGATGCAGATATATGCCAAGATGGATGAAATTGAATTTCCCTTATGGCTGCAATTGGACTGTAAGAGCTTCAGATTTCCACCATCAAATTGAACTACCCAAAATTGGCCTTTGGCCACAAATTTTGCACAATGAGAAGAACTGAAAATTCTCCTCTCTCAAAACTAGCTAGGGTTGGTGTTGCACAACCGAAACCAGCAAACTTAGAGAATTTAACTTCTCCAGCCAAGTCAAGCATTCAAGCTCTCCAATATTCAGAAAAGGTATTCAACTCAGGATGATCTCAAATGCCTTCCAAAAGCTCCTTATAAAGACTTCACAAGTAACTTCAAGAAGCTTCTAGAATAAATTATTATTTTATTCTTTTAAGTGACTTTTTAATATTATTTTATTTTTAGTCACTTTAATATTAAATTAATTAAATATAAGGTTACCTTTTAATATTTTATTTTTTAATAACCTTATAAGTAATTAATTTAATATATTCTCCTTATTGCTCCAAATTGGGGACATGACAAAAACCTCCACGAGGAAGAGAACAAGTAAATAGTGGAAGAGGGCAAGCCATAAAGGAAGAGGAAACAAGCTGGTCCCAAACAAAATATGGCACAAATGCAAGAGGAAGAGGAGATTTTACAAGAGGGAGAGGTGAAACTTCTAGAGGAAGGGGAGAATATGGAAGAGGAAGGGGATTTTCAGGAATTTGTTTTAGTTGTGGAGAAATGGGTCCTAGGGCCTTTGAGTGCCCTCAAATACAAGAGATTGGAAAGGCAAACACTGGAAAGGCATAAACCACAAAAGCTGAAAACGAAATAGAACTGGTAGATCCAAAAGATGGAGAGGTTCTTATGTTGAAAATAATACCTTTAAAACCCAAGAAAGAGCAACAAGAACCAGTACAAAGAAGAAGCTTGTTTAAGACAATTTGTAAATCACAAGGAAAATGTTGCACTATAATAGTGGACAGCAGAAGCACAGATAATTTGGTATCCTAAAAGATGGTGGAGAAGTTGAAAATGGAAAGAACAAAGCACCCAAATCCATACCAGGTCACTTGGTTGCAAAAAGGGCATCAACTTTTGGTAATGAACAGTGTTTGGTGAATTTCAAATTGGTAACTATAGGGATGAGATTGTATGTGGTATGATGCCAACGGATGCATGCCATATCCTTTTGGGTAGGCCATGGCAATATGACCGAAAAGCAATGCATAATGGTGAAGCAAATACATACACAATCACGAAGGACAAGAAAAAGTTATGTCATGAAATTGCTAAAAGAGAAGACAAAAGAAGTGGAAAGCAATACTAAGGTATGCATGATCACTGGAAAACAGTTTTTAAAGGAAATAAAAGAAGAAGAGCTATGTTATGCTTTGGTTTCCAAACCACAAGAAGTTGGGGCAGCAAAAGAAGAGCAAGAAATTCCCGAAGAAATCAAGGAAATCTTGCATGAATATGGTAACATTCTCATGAAAGATCTTCCGGATGGATTGCCACCAATGAAAAGTGTGAATCATTGCATAGATTTGATACTGGGAGCAAGCTTACCAAACAAGGCAGCGTATAGAATGAGCCTCAAAGAGAATGAAGAAATAAACAAACAAATGCAAGGATTGATGGATAAAGGCTTGATAAGAGAAAGCTTAAGCCCATGTGCAATCACGGCGGTTTTGGCACCCAAAAAGGATGGAGAATGGCATATGCGCACGGATTCCAAAGCCATTAATAAGATTACAATCAAATATAGATTTCCCTTGCCACGTATGGATGACTCAATGGATTGTTTGAGTGGAGCAAGGTATTTCACCAAAATTGATTTGAAGAGCGGGTACCACCAAATAAGGATTAGAGAAGGGGATGAATGGAAAACCACATTCAAAACAAAGGAGGGGTTATAAGAGTGGCTTGTTATGCCATTTGGTCTCACAAATGCTCCAAGCACCTTCATGAGATTGATAAACGAGGTGCTCAAGCCATTCCTTGGTAAGTTTGTGATTGTTTATTTAGATGATATTTTGAATTTTAGTAAGGAAAAGGAAGAGCATTTAAAACATGTGAGGACTATTTTGCAAAGATTAAGGGAAGACAAATTGCTGGTTAATCTTAAAAAATGTGTCTTTATGAAAGAAGAGCTGGTTTACTTGGCTTTTGTAATCTCAAAGGAAGGTTTACAAATGGATCCAGAAAAAGTTAAAGCAATCTTAGAATGGTCATCACCTAGAAGCATGAGGCAAGGAGTTTTCACAGTTTCACAAGCTTCCATAGGAAGTTTATCAAAAATTTCAGTAATATTTGTGCTCGTATCACTGACACAATGAAAGGGGAGAAGAGAGACTTCAAATGGACAGCTGCAGTAGAGCGGGGTTTTAACATATTGAACGCAAAAATAATTGAACAACCCATACTAGCATTGTCGGATTTTAATAAAGTGTTTCAAGTTGATTGTGATGCAAGTGAGACAGCGATAGGAGGAGTTATTAGTCAAGAGGGAAGGCCCATTGCCTATTTCAGTGAGAAACTAAATGAAGCCAAAAGAAAATATTCAATGTATGATCAAGAGTTTCATGCTATTGTGCAAGCACTAAAAAAGTGGAGACACTATTTGCTACCCAAGGAGTTTGTCCTTTACACTAATCATCATGCATTACAATTTATTAACAGCCAAGGTAAGTTGAATCAAAGGCATATGAAGTGGGTAGAATTCTTACAGAGCTATTCCTTTGTTCTTAAGCAGAGAAGTGGTAAATCAAATTAGGTAGCGGCTGCTTTGAGTAGGCAGTGCTTGTTGTTAAATAAAGTGCAAGTGAATGTCATAGATTTTGATTTGATAAAAGAAATGTATAAGGATGACATTGATTTTGGGGAAGCATCGGCAGCTTGTGAGTCACCAATGGTGGGTGATAGGACCAAGTGGTTAGACTATTTCATCCAAGTAGGATTGTTGTTCAAGGGGCAGCGATTGTGCATACCATGGGGATCAATGAGAGAGAATTTAATTCAAGAAAAGCATGATAGAGGACTTGGTGGGCATTTTGGAGTGGATAAGACTTTGGGGCAGCTAAGTGAAGCTTATTATTGGCCAAGTATGGGTAAGGATGTGAAGAATATGGTTCAAAGATGCTCTATATGTCAACATGCCAAAGGAACAAGTCAAAACACGGGATTATATCAGCCTTTGACAATTCCGGAAAAACCATGGGAAGAAGTGAGTATGGATTTCATTCTCGGGCTGCCAAAGACACAAAAAGGTAATGACTTGTAGAAACCCCTGTTCTCCTGATTCCGAAACTGACTATTTTGATCTTTTTTTGCTCGTTTTTGCGTTTTGAAAAGAAGATGCGGAATAAATTTATATAAAATAATGCAATACTGGAAATGACTAAATCTACTGAAAATGCTGATGCCAGTCTATTTATTAATCCTCTTGAATGATTACAAATGAGATCCAATAACATGCAATTAAAAAGCAACAGTATTTTGATGAAAACCTGATTATTGCAGCAAGCTGAAAGAAAACTCTGTGAACATTCTGTGATAACTTCTGAATGAAGATATCCCTCTGAATGCAATAGATCAGCTGATATTTCACAGCCTTTGAACTGCAACACTGAAGATGGCTCGTTCTCCAATGCCTGTAGACAACTGAAACCCTTGGCTTCGTTCTCCGGAAGAAGACTTGATCAAAAATCAATTTCATAACATAATGAGCTCAAATCCCAATGAAACCCTTATATCTCCTCAAGAGTTCGAATTTTCTCAATTAGGTTTTATTTAAATAAATTCGAACTTTTCTTTTTAATTTTTCAATAGTTTTCGAAAGCACTTTTAATTATAAAATATAATTAAAAGTGGCCCCTTCAATGATGGGCGACCCCTTTAGCAAAAATCACTTAAGTTATAATGAAATATTATAACTTTATATTATAATGCTCCAGTAATTAATATTTAATTAATTTAATTAAATATTAATATCTCTCTCATTATTTATCCGATGCCCAATCCGTCTGAAGCTGTCGACTGAGGAAGTGATTCTGAACGCTGCCAAATCCCTACTGCTAAAAATAGCAGGGGTCCCACGCTGACTGCCAAGAACTGCTAAAAATAGCAATTTCTGCAAAAAGCGTCCGAATGAGCCCGAACGAAAGCCAACTGATCAAGAACTGCCAATCTGAAGCTGAGCCAACTCCAACTAGACCCTCTATACCATCCATCAGCCTACGAGGGTCGCATAATAGGCTAACTCTTACGAACTCTGATGCTCGCCAAAAATGGGGACATTACAGTCCGCCCTCCCTGAAATTGCTTGTCCCCAAGCAATCTCCACTGCAAAGAAACTCCAATCCTCGGAAGGCCCAAAAGAAAACCTGTGAAATGTCCCACACATCATGAACTGTCTCCTGTAGCATCAACAAAAACTCAACTGCGCAAGCTATCCCTGGATCCCAAACCCAGAGTGAAAGTCTGTCGTGACGGTCATCCTCAGGCTGCCACTGCGCTCTACTGCCTCCAACTTCACCATGCTGAGAATAGTGAAGTAACCCAATGGGACCCATCCAATACTCAGTGCCAAAACTGTCACCACCTGGATCCCAATACAATCTGAATTCACATCCATCTGTCATGCGGAGAAAAGAACTTCTAGAAGCATCTGCTACACTGAATCTCTCCCTGTCCTCTGCTAAACCCTCATGAATGTGATAACTGACCAAGCCATCATGCCAACTGACACCGTAGTCATCCTGTAACCATGCACCCATAAGAAAACCTTGTGACATAGAAGTAGCAAACCCAGTTGGATACATATCGGCATGATGTAAAACTGATAGTTGTTCCTGCAAGTGGTCCCCCGCAAACAGCTGAGTCGGACGCTTGCAGCTGCTAATCCCATCTTCTGAAGATGGTGAATACCCATCCCACAACGGATGGTATAACTTCGGGGCCGATCCACACCGATGCATCATCGAATCCTCCGTGTGTGTACCAAAGGAAAAGTGATAAACACTCCTCACGATGCAATCAAGATAAAATGCTCCCACCTCTGTCAATGGCTGTCCATCATAGTCCTGGGGAAACAAATTAGCATAAGTACAAATCTCCATACTGGATGATGTCCCACATCTCTCCTGTGACGACGATGAAGTAGTGATGTGATCTGTCACACAACCCTCGGAAAAATCAACTATCTCATCACAAGAGCTCTCAACCAAAACACTCATCCCATCTGAATTGACTGCACCAATATCTGCGATAGGTGTAACCCCATCCTCACTACAACTCGTGGATATAAGATCCTCCTCAACTGCCTCTGTATATAACTGTACCATATCTGCAGCTGGTGGAGACTGTGCCAAACTCAACTCCACGGTCAACTCCTCCAACCGTGACTGTGACTCTTGAAGGGCCAACTGAGCACTCTCCAACGAGTCCATAGTCACCTCAAGCTCATGAGTGAGCTCATCAACCTGCTCCTCCTTCCTCTGCAATGCATCATAACAAATGCAATCCCACTCGAGAAGAAAATCCCTGTCTGCAAGTAGTTTTAAGTAATTTTGTTTCATCATTCCAATTGCTTCTCGAAGTGCATGTATCTCTGCAAGGGAAAAACCACTATCACCGTGCTCATCTGTCAAAGGAGTACTCCAACCATACGTAGCTAACATCTGACGAGCAACATCAAAATGCTCAATGGTTGTGGCAATCATATTGTCATTCACCTTTAGTTGCCCAACCAAATGATGACTCTGTAGCTTATGACCCCCATACAAGTTTTCCGGTTCACAATATGCACTATGATATGAGGCTGATTCGTCATCACTCACTACATGATAAGCAGCATCATGTGTGCTTTCATCCATGCACACCTCAACATCTAAGGTACTGCTGCTATGTACCTCAAAGGATGGCTCAACTGATAAAGTAGAAGCTGCTGATATAACAGTATCTTCACACACTTCCACTCCCGATGTAACTGTATCACCTTCCAACTCACAATCCTGGGATTCCATGTCAACATGTGAACCTTCTAACTTATTTTCTAAAGTCTGATCTGGAAAATCAGACTCACTAGGACATGAATCCTCAACACATAATGCATCACTAGTACCCAATTCTTGAGTCCCTTCATGTGACAACTCAATAGGATCATTTTGCATATGTGAAATCACTGCTGTCTCATGCTCATGCAAAGTTTCATCATCGCTGTCATAAAAATCAGAAGTAGCCTCTACAGTAGAAACTTCTTGAGTCACCTCTTGCAAGGATGATGTAGATAAATCATTAACCAAAGCTGTTCTAGTGTCTTCTTGAATCAAATCAGCATGTCTATCAAATTCATCATATAAATTTCTGCATACCTCATCGGAACTTGAAGACACCACATCATTCTCATGAAGAATTGTATCAATCACATGTGAAGATCCTCTATCCAATTCGTGTGTAAACAATTCATGGGCTATAGTGTGATACTCCTTCCTTGCTTGCTCAGTTTTGTGGGAAAGACTCGGGTGCAATTCCATGTAACTCTTGAATGAACAGTTCTTCTTAACACGTTGAGGAAGAGTGTTATATTCCTCGAACATGCTAATCACTACCTCTTCTCTGTTTTGTGGTGTTGGAACTTTGCTGGTAGGAAGTGAAATAGATCCTTTAGGCTGTCCCAACTTTGAAAGCGACTGCTCTAAACGTAGCAACTCTCGATTGAACTTGTATTGGGATTGTTCAAGCTCTTTCAATGCTTGTTTATTGTTGATCATTGTTGTCATGACGCCCATTTTCGCTGTTCAAACTGACTTTACACCTTTACTATGCAATACATTTCATCACTGGTTCTGTGTTCTGGTTTGTCAACGATTTGACTAAATATGCAAATGCAACACTATCTGGTATAATCCTTTGAGAAGATGGCACTGGCTGCACCTGGAGGCTATGTTATTCTTCCACAGACTTATCAACAAGAACCGTCCCCTGAAGCACAATATCGAATCCTCCTGACTGAGAGGCAGTGATCAATAGATTATTACGATCTTTTCTTGAACAGCAGCTCACTACACATCCCAACTGCTGATCGCGTCAGGTGATGAAACTTTAGTAACTTCAGACCAAAGGTAAGCAGCACCCAATAAGTGTCTTTGACTTGTCAAGGAAGGCGATTCTAACACTTGTCTGTATTTTTTCTTTTTGCGTCAGCTCTTTGTCCTATTCCAGCACCAATTGATGTCCTTCTCTAAACCTCGTCTTGACTTTAAACAACTCCGAATAAATTCGTCTCAATAAATCCGATGCCCAAAACATATGAAAGCCTTTAGACTTCAAGCAGGACCCAATAGGAGCCCAAAATCAAATTGCTTTAATCTTTTGTCTGTAGCTAGCTGCTCCCAATATATTCCCCCAGAGTCAATACTTGTCTTTACTTGCTACTACTACTGCTGAGATATATTTGTCTCTTTGTGCGATTGTCTTTTCCTTAACACCCGATAGTCAAAGTGTTATTTTTGGCTTTTACAATCTCCGTGACTTTTTCCAGCGTGGCCAAGACTTTAGAATAAGACAAGAGTCTAATAAGTTGCTGCCTCCAGATGATGCGCCAAGCTCTAAGCTGCTCCCAACAGCTTGAAGAATTCGTCTTATTCTTCAAGTTGACAACGCAAATATATTATGCCACGATTTTGTCTCCAGCGGCAATTATCCTGATTGATCCTCCTAGTTGGTGATTCACCACTATCTCCCTTCCACGATTTGCAAACACTCCTGAAGATGGACGGCAGAGATAAAGAAATCGTCTCCTTTGTATTAACTATTTGATTCTTTTACATTTGACTTCACGTGATTTCCTTATTCATATATGTGGCGACTAAAGTTGATTCTAATCTCTTAAATATCCGCAGCAGTATCTTCAAGGTGTAGGATATTTTAAAGCTTCGACCCCCTTAATTTAAATTTGTATTACCACAAAGTCTCACGATTTGTTTATAATGAAATACGAAACCTTCCCTTTTGACTTTAGCCGCGATCCAAATAAGATGAACAAATTGCCTTTACCGTATTTGTCCTCCGCCAAATCATCAACTTTCCGCTTCTCAATTTCCCTTAGAATCACGCCCTTCTCCCTTCTCGTAGTCTTAGCATGGCTGTGAATACGCCTCTTTCCAAGTCATATTTTTTCATTTGGGAAGCCCATGATTCCACTTTAAAAATATTATCAATGCTTTTATATTTTTTTATATGAGGCCCGAGATCTTAACTGACGTGGTTTCCAAGTTTGTCGGCTTCTTCACAAAATGATTGATGACCTTGGCTGAAATTGTATCACTCTGTCTTATATGATGTGCTGGCCAGGACGCGATTTGTAAAAGGAATGTTTGTCCTTTATGAAACGCCACCAAATGTGACTATCTCAAAAAAATGTCTCCTCTGCAAGCAGCTCCCGACTCTTGTAATATTTCCTATTTGTCTTTTCTGTAGATGTGAAATGCCACGTCCTCCACAAAAATGACGGCCAAGTCTGAAATCAATCTCCAAGCTGTGCTACGCGATTTGTCTTTATCTCTAGGAAATAACATCCGATAAAGTGACTTAAATATTTTTGTCTTCTCTATTTTTTTCGTCTTTTCTGGATTTGTCTTATTCCGATTAACTACACTCAGCGCCTTGGTCTTGATATAACGCCCTCCAATATTAAAATACCTTCGATTCATGCAAAGTCGCCTTAACTCAGCAAGCACGAATTTATCCTATAAAGAACGATTCCTGGCTGAGTCCAGTACGTGGCAGATACTTCTAATTTTAAATTTGATTATCTCTGAAAATTCCAATATTTTCACAAACCCAGCTTCTGAAAATTTTCTCTTTGTATCTTTTTCCTCTGTAAATTTTTCTTTCTGAGAATACTCCAGAATCCAACAAACCCTAGGAGTATGTAAAATTCTGATACCACTGTATCTGAAAATTCTTTTTGAAACCCAACACAGGCTGGCAGAATTCGTGCTCTGATACCATGTAGAAACCCCTGTTTCTGCTGACTTGAAAACTGACTATTTTGATCTTTTTTTGCTCGTTTTTGCGTTTTGAAAAGAAGATGCTGAATAAATTTATATAAAATAATGCAATACTGGAAATGACTAAATCTACTGAAAATGCTGATGCCAGTCTATTTATTAATCCTCTGGAATGATTACAAATGAGATCCAATAACATGCAATTAAAAAGCAACAGTATTTTGATGAAAACCTGATTATTGCAGCAAGCTGAAAGAAAACTCTGTGAACGTTCTGTGATAACTTCTGAATGAAGATATCCCTCTGAATGCAATAGATCAGCTGATATTTCACAGCCTCTGAACTGCAACACTGAAGATGGCTCGTTCTCCAATGCCTGTAGAAACTGAAACCCTTGGCTTCGTTCTCTGAAGAAGACTTGATCAAAAATCAATTTCATAACATAATGAGCTCAAATCCCAATGAAACCCTTATATCTCCTCAAGAGTTCGAATTTTCTCAATTAGGTTTTATTTAAATAAATTCGAACTTTTCTTTTTAATTTTTCAATAGTTTTCGAAAGCACTTTTAATTATAAAATATAATTAAAAGTGGCCCCTTCAATGATGGGCGACCCCTTTAGCAAAAATCACTTAAGTTATAATGAAATATTATAACTTTATATTATAATGCTCCAGTAATTAATATTTAATTAATTTAATTAAATATTAATATCTCTCTCATTATTTATCCGATGCCCAATCCGTCTGAAGCTGTCGACTGAGGAAGTGATTCTGAACGCTGCCAAATCCCTACTGCTAAAAATAGCAGGGGTCCCACGCTGACTGCCAAGAACTGCTAAAAATAGCAACTTCTGCAAAAAGCGTCCGAATGAGCCCGAACGAAAGCCAACTGATCAAGAACTGCCAATCTGAAGCTGAGCCAACTCCAACTAGACCCTCTATACCATCCATCAGCCTACGAGGGTCGCATAATAGGCTAACTCTTACGAACTCTGATGCTCGCCAAAAATGGGGACATTACATGACTCCATTTTTTGTGGTAGTTGATAGATTTTCCAAAATGGCTCATTTTATTCCCTGCAAGAAATCAAATGATGTTTCACATGTTGCCAATTTATTTTTCAAAGAAGTTGTAAGGTTGCATGGCTTGCCAAGAAGTATCGTTTCCAATAGGGACACTAAGTTTGTTAGTCATTTTTGGAGGACATTGTGGAAGAGGTTGGATACAAATTTGACTTATAGCTCAGCTTATCATCCTCAAACGGATGGGCAAACAAAGGTGGTCAATAGAAGCCTTGGGAATTTGTTGAGATGTTTGATTGATGGGAGACCCAAGCAGCGGGATGTAATGCTTGCACAAGCTGAATTTGCTTATAATAAATCCATCAATAGAAGCACATGTAAGAGTTATTTTCAGATTGTTTATGGTTTCAGTCCTAAAGGTGTTCATTAATTGAGAGAGTGCAGCGTTTGGAAAGAAAAGTGCAGCAGCAGAAGATTATGTTGATTACATACATGAATTGCACCAAGAGGTAAAGGAGAGAACAAGAATTTGAGGTGGGAGAGTTGGTTTTGGCATACCTACAGAAAGAGAGGTTTCCTCAAGGCACATACAACAAGTTAAAATGCAAAAAGATTGGACCATGTAAGGTACTTAAGAAGTTTTCAGCTAATGCATACGAAATTGAGTTACCACCGAGAATAGACATATCACCTATTTTCAATGTTGTTGATCTCTATCATTTTCATGAAGAGGAAACAAATGAGGAAAAAGGTGGTGTTTCAGATTTACAAGAATTGGCACATTGGAAGCAACAACTTCCAGCAAAACAGTGTGAAGAAGTAGATGAAGTTATTGATTCAAGAGTGATAAGGAGAACAAGGAACAAAGAGTACTTGGTAAAATGGAAAGGGAAGAAGATGGAGGAGGCAACATGGTTGGCTTCCCAGAGCTTTACAAGCTTGGGATTCCATTTCCCAATGAATGTTCATGAGCTCTTGCTCATGGAACATTCTTTCTTACTCCGATTGTTTTATGCAGGAACATCTAGGGAGTAGTGCAATCCTGCACATCCAAAATCTTTATTGCTTTTGTTGCCAAATTTTGGTTTTATTTTATTTTGGTTTTCTTGCAGGCGTGTGTTAAATTTTTCATCTTCCCTCTTCCGGCAATTTATTTTGAAGTCGTTTTGGCAAGGTGATCATAGGAGTTGAAATTGCAAGTTTGAAAATATTAAATTATTAATATTCCTAAAACTGCCTGGGAACCAAGAACCCACGCCCAGGCATGAATTTGCCAATTTGGGCCCATTTGTAACTCCTAGGAGTTTGAATTTGTTTGCCAATAGTGCTGGAATCTTCCAGGTGCAAGTGCTTGAGGTAGTGGAATGCAAGATAATGGAGTCAATTTTTAGCAAAGACATTAAAAATATTGCAAGAAAAGAAGAGGAAATCCATGCTCAAATTGGAGAGAGGAGGCAGGCCTAGAGGTGGTGGTTGCAAAGCAAAAACCAACGCCTAGGGCAAAAGAGCATTGAACAAGAAGAAATTGTAGAAAGACATGAAGAAATGAATGCAGATTGTCAGAGGCATACCCATGGCGTCCAAGGAGGAATGGAAGAGATTTTGAGGCTGATTTGATATTGCATGTAGCTGATTTTTGAGGCTCTAAATCTGATTTGTAATAGTTGAAGGCATTCTTGCCTATAGGAGTGAATTTTGTTGTGCTTAGCAAGGCAAGCCTGTAGGATGGAATCTTGTTTTGCTTGGTAGATTTCCTATAGCTTTTCATTGTTGTTGAAGCTGCACATTTGATGTTGAAATCGGATTTAATTAATTTGCTTGAAGCCTATATGTGTGGTATTAATCTCCGGTTGCAAGTTCAATAGTTTCAATTCCAAAAGTTGAGAAATTTTTCCTTGGTTATGGTTTTTGGCTGCAACAATTGACAATCCCATAGGATTCTCAAATGTTGACCTGCATCAGTGATTGGACAGAGGTATAATTCTAAATGCCATAAGAAACCTAAAATCATGAGAAATGTAAAGGATAGAATGAACATTCTACATGTGAGAGAAGAATCAAATCTAGATATTTTTTGAATGGAAAACGTGAATCTTAAGGCTTCTTGTATAATTACTTTTCTGATGATAAAAGAAACTTTTTCAACCACTGCCTTGTGATTGTTTTTCCTTTCATGACCAATTGAAAAAGTAATAAATATGAGACAAGCTAAATGATTAGCATAGATGAGCTCACCCTCTCACATGCACTTTATAGAGTAAACTACAAAAGGAAACAACAGACAGATCATTTATAGACAGTGCATGAATAAATCTGTCATTATCTCTTATTGTCCATCCCAACTGCCACATGCTACCTTGTAGTAGTGGCAGCCAGATTTTGCATAGGCAGCCTACAGGGCATTTATTTCATAGGTGACTCTGCTTTCTTAATCTTACATCCAGCTAATTAAAACCATTGTAGAAATTTCTCAGTTAACAGTAGGGAAATTTATTTTACACAATATAAAATTTGGAGAATTTGTGAGAGATACACTTACAACCAAACATTTTCTTAAAGAATCCATCAAGCAAATAATGATCATTGTGCAAATGTTATTACATATGTACTCCACATAATATAATACTACAAAGGTTCATTGATTTGCATTCCATTTATAAAATATTCTTTTCAGATTAACAAACCTCACATGGAAGTGCAGAAATGATGTAAAACAAAACAATGCCAACAGACAGTGCAAGCACCATTTAAAGCTGCTGCCAATGATTTCACATTATCATGGCTGACTTGACAAAACTCAGCATTTGCCCCCAACTCCGCTGCTAGCTTAGCCCCTTTCTCCCTTTAAACATGCAATAAACACCCATTTTATGTTAATCAAACTATGCTTTAAAATTGTGCCATTTCAAAAGAAAAAGGGTATTTACCATAAATATCTTGAGAATCATACAGACAAAAGTGCATTACTTCTGTATTCTAAATAAAATGACTTTATCTAAACAAAATCTGCCATAGAAAAAAATAAACATTATGCACATAAAACCACCCTTAATATAACTTCAGCACACTTCCTAACTCATAGTTAGCCAAACCAACACACTGTCAGATCTCATTGACAACTTTAAGTAGACAATGTAAAGAATCTTCAGCACAGTTCAACCTTCAGCCCAATGGTTGTATGAGTAATGGACAGTAAAAAGAAAAGGAAAAAGATCAAGAAATGTATTCCCCAATAAAGGTTTAAGACCAAAGAAACAAATATCCAAGAAGGCTAGGGCCAAATTAAAAAAATCTTTATAAAAATGGGCTGCACTTCAACATGGCATTATAAAATTGAATTTTGATAGGGCTGCAAAAGGAAACCCTGATCCATATGGAACTGGGGAGTCCTGTGCAATAGATTTAGAGACATCATAGCATGCTACAGCTGAGATTTGGGTATTAACACCAATGATGTGGCTGTAATGAAGGCTATTATCTTGGGCCTCAAGTTGGTGATAGAATTAAGACTAAAAACAGTACAAATGTAAGGAGATCAAGACTAAGTGTGACCATTAATTGGGTGAGCTCCATTTCTCCATTGAGACCACTTTTTTTTATGTTGACCCCTTTATCCTCACTTGCTCCTAGCATTCATATAGTCAATAATATAACCTGGTGCATCTACTCTTCTACTTGTAAAAGTTTGGGTTTGTTTTCTAGCTTCAGGGCCACCATATATCAACTATGCTGCCTTTGAAGCAAGAAAAATAAGCTCACAGACGTTGACATTGGAATTCACAACAGGGGCCATATTCAAAAGATTCCCAGCAGAGGACTGGAAAGGAAGTACAGATATTCACTATATGGAAAAGTCTTTTGGTTATAAAACAAAAAAAAATTGTTATGTGAGATGCCTTTATAATTAACCCCAGAAACTGAGTAGATATTAGTGGTGGAAAGAGGCATAGAGTTTCTAGCTAAAACTAGAGTAGTGATCATACTCAAACAACTAGATAAGCTAGAAGATTAAGTCCAATGATGTAGGATATGCTAAGAGACCACTTTGCAGCAAGTGAAACTTATAGCAGGAAACACTTGCATTTGTGCAATTTGCATGTAAGACATATCAAGTCTTCTTTGAAAGAAACGTATGTTAATGTAATACATCCCTTTCTCCCTGTTGATCTGGATATATCCAATTTTAAGGGGAAACTAAGCTTACTTAGTCATATTTTAAGAAATAAAAATTAAGATAATGCAGAAACAATTTGGGAAGAGACCAAGGAATGGCCAAACTGTACAAAGTGAATATAGTTTAATCAAAGTAGGTGACTATATTTGAGGATATGAATTTTAAAAGGGCTACCTCATGGATACCTTGTACTTATCCATATTGTCTACTTACTTAGAGGCCCATGGTAAAGACATTGTGCACCCCCAGTAATAAAGTCTGTTTACAGATGCATAAGTTGAACCATCCATCAAATGCCACTGACCATGGAAGGTGTTTGCTACTGTAAAGCTCTAAGCTATGCACCTAATGGGAACACCCAAGGAGGGTTTGACAGACAATGTAGTGTTCCAAGACTCTACCGATTTGTTCCACTGTGATTTTAGGTCTGACTTTTATGTTTTCCCGTCTTTGCTTAGCGTGTTTTTGTGTTTTTGGTATTTGATGCCAATAATGCTGATAATTTTAACAAGCTTATACATGCAATAGGAACTCAAAATAACTAAGCTATTGGGATACATCGAATATAATACTCTATTTCGAAGCTAAATATGAGTTCTTCATTACATTAGAGAGTACATAAAATAGATGACTTACATAGAACTCAAAACTAGATACATCATATGCAATAATTTAACTTACAGCCAAACAGCACTGTGAATAGTGCTTTGCTACAGTACCCGCCCTCATTAAATTGCTCACACAACATGAAATACAAGTTTCTCCCACCGAAAAACGAATTGGAAGGCTTTCTAGAACAAGGGCGCCCCTTTTAAAGTGATAGCAGCTCCTTTAAAGAGGCGTTTCTTTTTCTTCTTGCTGCTACAAACCCTCAAGCATGGCGGCTGGCTGTAGGTGTCAAAAAAAACAGTTCCAAATCCTTCAAAATGCAAGCAGCTCTTTGGAAAATGGGAAAAGAGTCTATGGCAGTCCATAAACCATTCAAATAATGCTCGAAATAACCATTAATCAGCAACTATGACCTCAAATGAAGCATCCAAACTCTGATCAGCAACTTTAGGGTGGTGTTTCACACCATCAAGAAGCTCGAAACAAAGAACAAAGCCCCCTCCAGGCTCACCCACTGCAAAAATCAGGAACCCTAGTTTCCCTCTCTCCCAAACTCCACCTCACAATCTTCAATCAGCAAAAACATATCATAACATGAGGGGGTCGAACTTCTCCTTTTTCTTTTACAATTTCACATTGAAATCACTATTCATTAAAGTGAGTTACTATTCACTTAAGTTATAACTTTTTCCACTTTAGTAATGAATAGTAATTGAAAAATATAAAGTGACCCCTTTAAATAATAGACACATGGTCCCTAAGCCAGAGAAGGTGAAATAAAAGGTGGAGATCATAATTTTAAGCACAATTATCATGCCAAATGCACAAATTCACCCCGTCACCATACTCCAAATATCAATACTGCAAATTCACGACCAAGTGCCCATTCAAGTGACCCTCTATCCAAAACCATTAGCCTACGAGGGTTGATGTTATAGGCTAATCCACCATATCTGATGCTCGTGAAAGAATGGGGACATTACAGTCCGCCCTCCCTGAAATTGCTTGTCCCCAAGCAATCTTTACTACAAAGGAACTTCACTCCTCGGAAGGCCCAAAAGAAGCACTATGAAATGTCCCATGCATCGCTAATTAACTCCAAAAGCGTCAGCATAAACACAACTGCACACAATATTCCTGGATCCCAAACCCAGGATGGAAGTTTGGCATGTCTGATAACCTCTGACTTCCTCTGCGCAAATCTGATCACAACTTCACCACGCTGAAAATGGTGACGCAACTTGTCGGAACCCTTCCAAACTGCAGTGCCAGACCTGCCACCACCCGGATCCCAATACAACCTAGACTCACATCCATCTGTCATGAAGAGACAAAAATATCTAGAAACATCTGCAACACAATATCTCTCTACAATCTCTCCAAAACACCCATGAAAGTGATAACTAATCAAACCATCATGTTTGCTGACACCGTAATCACCCGGTAACCGTGTATCCGTACGAAATCCCTGTGACAATAAAGTAGCAAACCCTGTAGGATACGTATCAGCATGATGGATAACGGACTGTCGTCCCTGCAGGTAATCCCCTACAAACAATTGAGTCGGGTGCTTGCAGCCTTTAGTCCCATCTTTTGAAGATGGTAACTTTGGACACAGTAATGAGTTACTTCCCCTGACTGGACCAAGAGAATCACCCTGCGCCCAAGAATTTTGCATCAAATACAAATTATGTACAAGTGGATCAAAGACAAAATTGTAAGCATTCCTCACTGTGTACACATTATTAAACTCCTCCATGAGCCCCATTTGGAATCCTGGTGCACTAGGACGATCCAAAACCCTGCGACTATCGCTCAACCCTGAACTAGTATCAGGAGTGTGATCGGCTTCCAGCTCGAAGAGTGGATTATCATAGATCAACCCACCATCAAACTCAAATAAGGGATTATTCGCAAACTGCGCAATCACTCCACGTTGATCTGAATCATCCATCTCTGATTCCCTGGAACAATACCCTGAATTGTACCCCTGAATTGGCTCATCAATTTGCCAATCATAATCAACTGTGTGGGATGAAACGATGGATTTGCTCCCAGGAGAGGGGAACAAATCGAAATAAGAAGCAATCTCCCAACTAGATGTTGCTCTGCATATCTCCTGTGAAGTGGATGGAGTAGTGTCGTGAGTTGACACTTAACTCTCTGGTGAGTCAACTACCATGTCGCAAGAGCTATCAGTAATCTATTTTGCATCACCTGTCATGGGATTAGACTCAGGAGTACCAGGTGCAACACGTGGCTCTCCGCAACTCTCAACCAATGCTCTCACCCCATTTGCATCAGCTGCACCTGAAACCAGGATGGATGTAGTAACCACATCCTCAACCTGCTCACAACCACAATCCATGGACATATGTTCTTCACCAACTGTTGCCATGGAAACCTGAACTATATCGGAAGATGGTGAAGATTGTGTCAACTCGAGACCACGGTAAGCTCCTCCAACCGTGGCCGTGACTCCTGAAGGGCCAACTGAGCACTCTCCAATGAGTCCATAGTCACCTCGAGCTCGTGAGTGAGCTCGTCAACCTCCTCCTCTTTCCCCTTTAGTGCATCGTAGCAAGTGCACCCCCACTCGAGAAGATAATCCCTATCAGCTAGTAACTATAAGTAATTTTGTTTCATCATCCTAACGGCTTCTCGTAGGGCATGGAATTCTGCAAGGGAAAGGCTACTATCACCGTGCTCATCTGACATAGGAGTACCCCAACCATACGTAGCTAACATCTGTCGAGCAACATCAAAATGCTCTAATTCTGTAGCAATCATGTTATCATTGACCTTAAGTTGCCCAACCAAATGATGAGATCTCTGAAACTCAAGACTCAGATGCAAGTTCTCTGAAACAAAGTTTGCACTATGATATGAGGTCGAATCATCATCGCTCGCTAATTGATAAGCAGCATCGTGTGTGCTATTAGTGTCGCCCACAATATCAACAAGGGTACTGTTGCTATGTACCTCATAGGATGGCTCAACAGATATTGTAGAGGCTGCTGTTTTGGCATTAGCTTCGCGCACTTCTTCTTTCAAAGCAACTGCATATCCACTGACTCGCGATCCTGGGATTCATTGCCCATAAATAAATTTTCCGATTGGTTTTCTACGGTCTGATAGGAAAAGTCAAGCTCACTGGGGCATGAATTTTCACCACAAATTGCATCGTTAGTACCCAAATCTCTACCCACTTGTGGCAACTCTGTTGAAACCTCATCTCTCGGTGAAATCTCTGTCTCTCATGCTGATGCAAAGTTTCATCACTGCTGTCATGAAAGTCAAAGTTGTTATCAGTGCTGATAATAACTTCTTGAGCACTGTGAATTTCATCCTGGAATTCCACCGTACTATTTTCATGTTGTAATATTTCCGCATCGACAACAACTTCATTTTCAACCTCATGCCCATCGATAGACTGTAGGTAATTCTCTGTTGACTTATCACCTTTTAGCCCAAACACATCGTAGAGACTTTTGGGTACTACACCGAGTCCCTCATTTTTGCTTCGTGATAAGGTTCGTCTTGGAATGTAATCCTCATATTGCTGCAAGCTACGAGCTAATCCTCGTTGTGAAAGCATGAGTTTTCGTTGGGCATTATTCAAGATTCTCTCAACACTAATCCTAACTCCACCATACCATAAGTGGTGAAGCAATACACTGGGACCCATCCAAACGGCAGTGCTAACTCTGTCTCCACCTAGATCCCAAAATAAACCGAACTCACATCCATCCATCATGAAGAGGCAAGAGTATCTGGAAGCACTTGCTACGCAACATCTCTCTATAACCTCCGCCAAACTCTCATGGATGTGATATCCACCTGTGCCATCATGCCTGCTATCATTAAAATCCCTCTGTAACCCTGTGCCCACCAGTAGCCTCTGAGTAGCCTCTGAGGAAAAGAAGCAACAAACCTTGTTGGATACACACCTGCATGATGGAAAACTAAATACCGATCCTGCAAGCAATTAACCTCCGACAACTGAGTCGGGTACTTGTAGCCACGAGTTCCACCTACTGAAGATGGTAACTCTCCATCCCAAAATGGATGGTATACTCTCTGAGCCAACCCGTACTAATGCGTCAACAAATCCTCCATGTGTGGACTAAAGGAGAAGTGGTGAGTACTCACTATGCAATCGCGGTAAAAAGCTCCAACCTTTGTCAATGGCTCATCACTAACAACACTGGTATCAAAAGATGACTCGTGCCTTTGATATTGTAAATCAGAACTGTGTGCTTCCTGAATTGACAATCCTTGCGCATAAACTGAATTGGGATCATCAAAATGATCAAAAGTCTCGTCAACATTTGTTGATACAAAAATTTTAGGGAGCTCAAACCCCTCATTGATTTCATATAGGGCCCTTTCTTCTTGCGCATGTCCCACAACATGATCATCCGGCAACCTTTCAATATTTTGTTTATGCCCATCACCCTCGTGTTCTAACTTTTCTTCATCTTCAAAAGGACTCAAGTGTCCTTCCCCTACAACTGCCTTAGAAATTTCAACTTCATCATCAGCAAGTGGATCTTCTAAGGTCTGATTTTTGCTCTCCAAGCGATCAGTTGTATGCTGGTCGTTAACTGCTAAGAATTCATTGTAAAAGCTTCTAGATACCTCACTTGTCGAGACCCCATGTTCTAACTCTGATTCTTCATAATTTTTTTGCTGGTGGGAAGTTTTGGATTCTAAATCCTCATAGGGTGCCCACATTATTCTATTCGCCTTGCCCTTAGGTCTCAAAAGGCAATCATGGTTTTCATCGTAAGCCCCTTTGCAATAGAAACACAATTTCTTCTTTTTGTTTCATGATGTGGACCTGAAGATGGATGTCGCATACCTTGTTGCTCTGTCTAAGGAAGTAGGATTTGAAAACGATTTATTTATTTCTTCCAACTCCTTTAAGCTTTGTTTAAGATTTTTCATATTCTTGTCCCACTGCTTCTAAGAAATAGCCATGTTGTTCAACTGAAACTTCCGAACTGCAGTTGAAACTTACCCAACAGGTTGGCAGGAAACCGCTCTGATACCACTGTAGTGTTCCAAGACTCTACCGATTTGTTCCACTGTGATTTTAGGTCTGACTTTTATGTTTTCCCATCTTTGCTTAGCGTGTTTTTGTATTTTTGGTATTTGATGCCAATAATGCTGATAATTTTAACAAGCTTATACATGCAATAGGAACTCAAAATAATTAAGCTATTGGGATACATCGAATATAATACTCTATTTCGAAGCTAAATATGAGTTCTTCATTACATTAGAGAGTACATAAAATAGATGACTTACATAGAACTCAAAACTAGATACATCATATGCAATAATTTAACTTACAGCCAAACAGCACTGTGAATAGTGCTTTGCTACAGTACCCGCCCTCAATAAATTGCTCACACAACATGAAATACAAGTTTCTCCCACCGAAAAACGAATTGGAAGGCTTTCTAGAACAAGGGCAGCCCCTTTTGAAGTGATAGCAGCTCCTTTAAAGAGGCGTTTCTTTTTCTTCTTGCTGCTACAAACCCTCAAGTATGGCGGCTGGCTGTAGGTGTCAAAAAAAACAGTCCCAAATCCTTCAAAATGCAAGCAGCTCTTTGGCAAATGGGAAAAGAGTCTATGGCAGTCCATAAACCATTCAAATAACGCTCGAAATAACCATTAATCAGCAACTATGACCTCAAATGAAGCATCCAAACTCTGATCAGCAACTTTAGGGTGGTGTTTCACACCATCAAGAAGCTCGAAACGAAGAACAAAGCCCCCTCAGGCTCACCCACTGCAGAAATCAGGAACCCTAGTTTCCCTCTCTCCCAAACTCCACCTCACAATCTTCAATCAGCAAAAACATATCATAACATGAGGGGGTCGAACTTCTCCTTTTTCTTTTATAATTTCACATTGAAATCACTATTCATTAGAGTGAGTTACTATTCACTTAAGTTATAACTTTTCCCACTTTAGTAATGAATAGTAACTAAAAAATATAAAGTGACCCCTTTAAATAATAGACACATGGTCCCTAAGCCAGAGAAGGTGAAATAAAAGGTGGAGATCATAATTTTAAGCACAATTATCACGCCAAATGCACAAATTCACCCCGTCACCATACTTCAGATATCAATACTGCAAATTCACGACCAAGTGCCCGTTCAAGTGACCCTCTATCCAAAACCATTAGCCTACGAGAGTTGATGTTATAGGCTAATCCACCATATCTGATGCTTATGAAAGAATGGGGACATTACAGACAATCCTTCACAGACTCCTAACAGTGTTTGAGACCAACCATAGAGGATATACTCACTGCATACTCTAGGTCTTATGTAAGGTTTTATATATCATATAATAGCAATGGAAACCTGGACATGTACCATGGGCAGTATATGCAAGCAGATATTAATCTTGTCTCTGAAATGACAATAAAGTCATTTATTTCTTCAATATTTTCAACAGGTGAATAATAATATCTCATGTCGATTAGCATCTATTTGTCCTGAGTTGCAAGTTTGATAAGCGCTTTCCTCCTATGGTTAGTTGAAGGTTAATCACCTCTTGGGTCAATGTGAGATTATTTATAACATGGAAATGGTTTATAGCAAAAAATAATCACAGGATATTTTTTAGGTCATAAGCTTTCTTCTTCTTCTTGTTTTGTAAATTGCAACACACCCACTGCTGTTCTAATGCATTGGGAATATCCCATTGTGTTTAAAATCTTATATCACAATTGAGCTTAGGTTTATATTTGAGCGATTTATATTCTGTCAGCTTGAACACTAGATGCATTTCCAAGTGAGCTTGAACCCAGGTTATCATCGTGACTAGAAAAGGTCCATTGGACACAAGAAGCATCAGGTTCCATATGTGAGAAGTTTCTATTCTGTCAGCTTGAACACAAGAAGCATTTTAAACCAAGTTTGAACCTCGTCATCAGCATGACGTGGTCCACAGGACGGAGGTTGTAGGTTGTTGATTCTAAGCAGGTATTGCAAAATAAGTAAGTTCGATGTTAATTATATGTGAGAGAGCAAAAAGAAAGGATAAAGAAATAAGTAAAGCCACTGGCCAAGAAACAAAAGTATCTCATATAAGCTCAATGTTTGAGACACAAAAACCCCTTGTTTCACACACGTCCATATCGTCTGCTAATTTCACGCAGATGAAGACTAATGCATTCACGTAAGTAGGCTTTAACTCGGAAATGGGTAAGCATAGGCCATATTTTTAAGATTTGTAAAGACAGATTGACTCAATATCTTGTGTTTTTTTTTCCTGGAAAATATGTGGTTCAATATCTTGCATATTTTTCTGGAAAATACGTGATGTTATAGATAGCCTTTAATGCTGTGCAAAAATTGTAAATAGTGATTGAACTCAATTTGCTATGTCCTAGTAAATATTGGATAAGGTGTTATATACCCTTTTATGCAGTACAGTGTAAGCTTAAACCATATTATTAAGGTTTCTGAACAAGTGCCGCCTAGACGTTGAGTACAACGGAACCCAATTCTTATGATAAACGATATGTTTAAAGCTGAATTCATATGAACCATTACTGTGAGCTATGTTACCTGTTCCTGCCTGCAAGGACCAGCTGCAGATTAGGACAATTTTTAGCAAGAGATTTAGCAGTAGAGCCACCAACCCGACCTGTTGCCCCTAAAATAAGGACTCTCTTGTTTCCCATATTTACTTCTGCTTCATTGGAGGATCCGCTGCTGCAACACATAATCCTATTCAAATGCAAATTCTTATTGCGTATCTTCATCAATGAATAAAATGCAGAGGCATCCATCGCAAAGCCTGTCTGAATTGTTCTGGGCATTTGAATTTTATCGGAGTTGGGTTGTCCTGCGGCTCCTCCAATATAGTGAGAGCTGTTGAGACCTCTTGTTTGTGGTCGGTTAACTTGATTTATCCACTTTGGGGGAAATCTTTTGCCACGTCTATGGATTAATGAGACGGAAACCTTTGCTGCAAGCTGCTTTTTTGGCACAATATTTGAATTATTTGCTTCCTTTCAAGCTGCTTTTCGGGCTTTTTCTGGTCTGCGTTATCATATGTTAATGTAGGGCGCCAAAACAATTGGCACGCTCAAGAGGACAAACAGCGTCCCTTCATTTTGTCCGTTGTTTATCCCCATTTTCCAAACGGAACACAAATTTGAAATTTGATTTGTGAATTTATTAATTAAAGGGGTTTTAGAGACATAATTAGGTAGTGGTCTCAATAAACGTAGTTTCATGTTTCCTCGGGTTATTTTTTCACCCATCTCAAAAAAAATTGAGTGGAACTAAGGAAGAGGGGTTTAGAGTGGAGTGGTCTATTTTTGAGGGTTTACGTGGAGTGTCACATGGATCAAAAAATTATAAGAAATTACTTACCAACTCAACATTTTTACAATGGACCCAAAAATATACTTTTTGCTTTTGTGGATGCAATTGACCTCATGTACACCTATTATAGGTTGAATACTAAAATTAATTGTCTATTTGGATGGGTGACTAATCATGGATTGAGTCCACCCCCAATGATTTGTAGCAGTGGAGTGGTGTGTGTTTGACATGCTACATGGCGAGCAGGTAGATCACCACCGTAAACATCCACTTCCTCGCATTTAATGCACATCATCTCTTCTTACACTATCTACCAGCGACATTAACTCTGTGTCCCTTCTAATTTACTTGTTTCATATGGCACCAATTTTCAATGCATTTGTGCATTGAATGCTACACAACCTTGCTAATCTCACTCATCGTCATCTCACAAATGAGACATTTCTTCTCGAGTGTTTATTTGAATAGAGACCAAAACATGTTCAGCTCTCCTTTGTATTATATAGGTCGTTTGCAAAAGGAATGCTCGGCAATGGTGGGTTTATGGTCATTACTCATATTCATAGTGATGGTGCATGCAAAGGTAAGCATGGACTACAACTTTTGCTTCCACAAATATTATTTTTTGTTGCTTCTCTTCACAGTAAGGTCGATTTTCCATTTTGTTACAACATTTGCTTCCTCATTTATCATTTTTTGTAGGTATCGAAGAATGGAATGGTCCCCAACTCTACGTTGATCAACAAGGATCTTCCAAGTCATCCTTGAGTGGTTCTCAACCCAGGCGAGGTCTCTATTCCTCACTAAGGCAACAAACCATAAGTTATTTGTTGTGGGTGCCTCTTTCATTTATGCTTTTTTGGTTTTTTTATCGCCTCTGCTATGTATTCGTTAATTTGAACATTATGTTGTTTTGTGGGTGCTTGTTTCAATAATGGTTTTTTGGTTTTTTGTTTTCTTTGACACTATCTGATTTGAAGTTGAATGCATGAGGTTTAAATATTTCTTTCTTTGTATAAAAAAGATTGAAGATGTTGTGGGAAAGTGTTTATGAACACAACCATACTTTGTGTTCATAAACACATTTATTATTCATGGGAATTATAATCTTATGTTAGAGCATCATTTTGACATACTAGTTAAGTTATAAATTTAAGTTTACACTTTTATGATTTCATTATGCAAATGGGTTTTCAAAATTTATTGTTTGTCAATAATATTGTCAAGTTGGTTTAGGGTTTTTGTCATTGGTAATGTTTAACATGCTACTTTATAGGTTTGGGATTTATAACGACTATAAATACCTTGTTGCAATCAAGCAGTTTTATTTTGTCATTCATGATTTGATTTTTGGTGGGTTTCTTTTGTTTTAAGGCCTCACAACCTTCCCATACTTTTCATGAAATTGAGAACCCTTTTACTTTTCATTTCGACCTTTGGTTTTGAATTTTACATTGTTGCTTTAATGGCTTGGATAATCTTTCATTGTATTCATATCAATGTTAGAGTTTTATGTTTTGAGTTCAATAGTAAATAAGCTTTTAACCACAGTCTATATTTCAAGCATAATATCTCATTAATTGGTATATGGTATGTTCCCTTAGGAGTTCAAGTAGTGTTTAACATACTTTGTTGTTATGTATGTCACATTGTCACAGAGGGATCATGTTCATGTGATCAACTCACAACCTTCCCATACTTTTCATGAAATTGAGAACCCTTTTTCTTTTCATTTTGACCTTTGGTTTTGAATTTTACATTGTTGCTTTAATGGCTTGGATAATCTTTCATTGTATTCATATCAATGTTAGAGTTTTATGTTTTGAGTTCAATAGTAAATAAGCTTTTAACCACAGTTTATATTTCAAGCATAATATCTCATTAATTGGTATATGGTATATTCCCTTAGGAGTTCAAGTAGTGTTTAACATACTTTGTTGTTATGTATGTCACATTGTCATAGAGGGATCATGTTCATGTGATCAACTTTGATCACTATAATGGAGGTTTTCAGTTAGTGTGTAGGGCTCCATGGAAACCCGTCATAGGTGCTTATGTGCATTTGATTGTCATCCTAAAGGTTTAGGTGTGTTGGTTGCAAATTAATTTTATATGTATACAAATGTCCCATGGGCATAAGGGTAGGTGTATAGCTTTACCTATCAATGTGAATGACACTTGTATTATGTACATTCATTAAATATTTCCTTCAACAATGGTCATGATTTTCAAGTCATTTTGTTTCATGGTCATATTGAACACTTATAGGTTTCAGGTTCATCAAAAGATCAAGTGCCTTGGTCATTTGTATTTGGTGAATTTTTTCTAAGTTCGTGTTGATAGTGTTGATTGAACATAGTGACAAACTCCTATAAAGTTAGTTGTGGTGAGTCATAGTGAGTTTAAGTGTTGTAGTTTAGCACAAATCATCCAATGACTTATTTTGTGCAATGATCATCCATATCCATATGGAGAAGGCATGTTTCATATAATTTGTAGCATGCTAGCATCAAGGTATGACCATGAGATGGTTGTGTGACTATTGGTATTCCATGTAAGCAATTAAATATTTAGACAATTTAAAATCTTGGTGAATTATTTAGTGGATATGTATCTACTCGTACAAATGTAACTAGGTTAGGTTGTTGGTTGGATGTTGCTCTAATGCATTGGTGTTATATCTTGGTTGGAGGTTGTATGTTGTATTTTATATATTGAGATACTTTACAAGATGTACTCATTGTATTGGAGGTAATATTCCTTATGAATACACTTATCATTGTCCTTTTGTTAGTGGATTTTTTATCAAATAGGTTTCTAAAGTAAATATGTATCTCATGTTTTTTTTGTTTGTGTACTCATTCATGTGCTTCCTTTAATGCTACTTAATTGAATTGAATAGCAGTCATAGCCAAATTTTACCATACAATCTTAAGGTGTTCCAATATCCTAGTCTATTAGTCAACTATATCAAAGATTTGTTTCCCATCAAGAAATGAGATCATTTCTACAATTATAAAAATGACCCAAAACTTTTCCTACTTTAATTTGATAGAAAACATTTCTAAAATTTAAAAAACTAATAAAAATTTTGATAAATATTACTTACTAACTATAGGACAACCGAGAGGGGGGTGAATCAGTTGTATAATACAAAGGTCTTGAAAAGCAACCTAATCTTGTTTTTCTTCCAAAATATGTTTCATTTGTTGATGCATAGGACAACTGAGAGGGGAGTGAATAAGTTGTATAATACAAAGGTCTTGAAAAGCAACCTAATCTTGTTGTTTTTCTTCCAAAATATGTTTCATTTGTTGATGCATAGGATAATTGAGAGGAGGGTGAATCAATTGTATACTTTTAAAATACCAAAAACCCTCATTAACATTCAGATCTGCATTAGTTCTTAAACCCTTATCCACCATTAAACTCTTAACATGCATTAATAATGTACTCATGTAAAATAGTAATGTAAAGACATCAAACACATAAGAACACTAAATTTATGTGGAAAATCCAAGAAGAGAAAAAACTGCGGTGAGGATTTGCTCACTAATATGTGAATTGAAACACTGAATACAATCAGGCTCACTTCCAAGGGATCACTACCCAAAAAGATAAAGAAAGGATCATTGTCAGTGGCTCGCTACCAAAAGACTTGCTATCCATAAGAAAGAAAGTAGAGGTGGCTCACTGCCAATTTTAATTGCTAACAATGCATCTCTCATATGTCAAAGGTACAGTTCCATTGAAGCACAAACAACTCATCAAACAGACTGAAATGTAGACACCTTTTGCTCATTGCATTAGGAAGTCATAGGCATTAAGGATCACACTCAAATCAACACTCTTGATCACTGTCAAATCTTCTGCATCACGCACACTTCACACAATCCACACAACAACTCTTCTTGCATATATACCCTCTGCAACCCAAAACAATCTCAATGTTGTTAGCCTTAATAAAACGTATACACCTCAACTGTGCACCACCAAATAGGTCGGCACCAAACACTTCCACTACATAAATAAGCGAAGCCAAACCATGCCACTACTTAATTGGGACCCAAATCTACATAAGCATGCTTCTCAACACTTCCTCAACCAACAATTATCCTCTGCAATTAGCACTAGCATGTCAAGTTGGCCAAACCTATACTAACACTAACAAGCAACTCCAAACACACTTCTCAAGGTCTGGAAACATCTCACAAACCACACATCAATACTCCACACTATTTATACAACATCTTAGAATACTCCAACATCATCAGAATATACTTCAAAACCACTGTAACCACTTGAAACTCAAGAACACCTTCATTCTATGCAACTAGACATATTGGCACAAACATCCAACACACCAAACAACCTTGTGAAAGAAATCAACGCTTGAAACATCAAGGGAAGGTAGATACAATTATTATAAGCATGTTCCTAGATCTGCAATACCAAAAACTCCACTATGGAGAAATGCAAATCAATCTCATTTCTCCCAGACAACACTGCTTCACAATTCACACACTAGTGAACACAACTTCTTCTACCACATGATCTAGAACCTGAAACTTTAGATATAACACCTCATAGCACCTTTGATCATCATGTGAAAATCACATGAGAATATCTTCAACCATGAAGAAATGTGGAGAAAAACACTAAACACCACTTTGACACATTAAATGATCTTTTATTCAAATTTTCTCAATAGAACTTGGAAAAGCACCAAAAACACCAACTCAACATTTGCAACACCTTCTTAGCATCTCAACCACACAAGAGGTTGATATCCACAAGCACTTACTAATCATTGCTACATTAGAGGTTGACACCAATGATAATACTGATGGAAACATAATGCAACCAACACACTTGCTTCCTCAGGGGTTGACATCAATGCAACAATGCTTTATGGACATCAATGACAACACAAGTTTCCAACATCATCTACTCCTCTGTCATGACACTAGCATCTGGAAGGAAAGGGGAAGGAAATCCTAACTGCACAAGCTACCTGATGTGCTCTTTCATATTCGATCCAAAGCATCTAAACATGCTTTACACTTAAGGTTCGCTTTATTACAACTGAGGACCTCATTAGCCTTTTCAACCAAAACTCTTTTTCTATTCATCCCTGTAGCATTCAAGGCATCATCAGTCACATCACATAATTTTTGAATCAATATTTGAACATCTGTAACTTTTGGGGTGATGGATCGGGACATGTGGTCCACCATGACACTAATTTATGTGCTTTCTTTTGGGAAATCTACAATAAACCTGAGTGTGGATTTCAAAGAAGAAGTTATGTCCTTGATCCTCTCCCTACATAATGTATAAAGTTGTTGGATCATGGGAAGAATACTAATTTATTGTGAGTTGTGAGATAAATCATCTTTCAATTGTTGGATTTGTAGGTATTTGCTACAAACTTCTTGTTGGAGTTGTTTCTAATTGCTCAAAGCATTAGAGAGTTTTGTATCCAACATCTTCAAGCCCTTTTCAATTTCCTATTTAAAATTGAATGCAGCCAAATCCTTCTCTTCTACCCTTTGAATTCAAGCCCGGGCTTCCTCAAGCTCTTTCTGGAACCTAGCCTTCTTAGCCTATGATTTTGCTAGCTGCTTCATTGCACTGTCAGCCACAACTCACGCTTCATCCAACTCCTTTCAAGAATTTGAGCACAAGTTTCAGCCAACTCCTCTTGGAGTTTTGTCTTTTCAGCTTGTTTAGCCTAGAGGGCCCCCTATTGGTATATGGAGCATAATCAGACTCAAAGGTTAAATTTTCTCCATTTTTATCGACACGGTTTCCCCCCAAATTATTTAACGGGGGTTGGGGGGTAGTTCCCCCAAGACAAGGTCAAGGGGTAGCACCCCTTGCGGGGTCTAGGGGCAGTTGGCTGACATAAAAAACCCTATTTTGTAACCGACATAAGTCTTGATAAAAAGGCTAAGGGTTAGGGTTTCCGTTGATATTGTATTGTAGCATTTTGTAGCGGTATTGAGTTGCAAGGATTACTGTTTATAATCAATTTGATTTACTGGATAATATTATTGGACTCTCTATTGGTGGATGTAGCCCGAGTTTGGGTGAACTACATTAAATATTGTTTCTCGTTGTTATTATTTTTGTGTTTTTCATTCCTTCGTTTAATCTTTATTTGCATTTAATTGATATTTTATGCATTTAATTCCTTACACCTCCTTGGTAGCTCTTATTTGCAAATCCATGTGCAACCCCAAAATCTCATTGTCCTTAGCTTTGAAACTAGTGGTCAAAATTTCCACCGTAGCCTTCACCCAAGCGATCTCCTCGTCCTTTTGTTTAATTTCTCTATTGATTTTGAGAAAATTTGTGGAAACCACCTTCTACGTTTCCTCCATAAGCTCAACCTTGTCCTAGGGATGGGCCTGACTTGAGTTTAGACCGACTACGTGGGTAGCATAATCATCTGGTTACATCTCCCCCTCAACTTTAAATACCTTGGGTGTCTTGTGAGCTACCATTAGTGTCTGATGGTCAAGATAAAAAATAGTCTCAATTCTTAGTGTGGCAAGATTTAAGCTATCCTTCCTCCCTTTTAGGGCTCTTTCCTCTCAAACTTTTCAAGTGGCATCAATCTATTGGTAGTAACTGGAAAGAGATTGAATATATTTCCTTGCAAAATGGGTGCACGGAGGGAGGCCGAATGGAATTATAACCCAGGAAATAACTGCTTGCTCTCCCTCTGAAGTGGATGACGAGAAACTTAAGACTAATAGCCTGCTCCTATAAAAGGGGGGGAATGTGTTGCAAAGAATGAGAGGCAAAGGGAGGTGGTGGAGGTGTGACAACCTATGTGGTCGATGACAATTTTTTTTGGATTGATGCAAAAGCATGCATGGAAATGGAAGGAGAAACTAGAGGCTATGAAATGGTTAAAATTGGAGTAGCTAAAGTTTGAGAGGTAGTAGGAAATATCGTCATAGAGGGGTTGACCAATGACAAATAAGAGAATAAGGGCTCAGAGAAGCGTACCTATGTGGTCAAAACCATTAGATCTTGTGTTGTTACAATGACACCTTCCTCCTCCTCATCTCATTGTTGGCTAAGGTTGATATACCTCCACCTTCTTCTTCTTGCAAGTTGTGATGAGGTACCTAACGAGGACCCTTCTCTCATTGAAATAGTAGATGTTTGAGCTATCCAAGGATTTGAAGATCCCTAATGAACTGGAATGTGTTGACTCCTATACCCCACAACATTGTAACTTGTCTCATATTACATCAATAGGGGATCCTCTGGTCTCTCCTCCAATTACTTTTCTATTGAAACCTCCTTATGGACATGACTTGTATCAATCGACGAGGAGGACCTTGGATGCGACTCATCCTAGTATTTTTCAAATTTTCCATCTATTGGGACTTCCTCATACCCTGCATTTAAAAAATATTTTTCTTGGTAGTAGACCCAAAAATTTGTAATATTCTCATTTTCCCAACCCTCACCATTCAATTTGAGTCAAAGACCTTTGGAAATTTTTAATATTAGATCAAAATATTGCTCAGGATGATAAAAAGAAAGCCATGGGGGCCTTTGGTGCCCTTTAACTCTCTCCAAATCAATGTAAATTGATGGCTCCTTGTTGTTTAAGACTTGCAAGCCTCCCAAAATTGACACAACTCATGAACAATTTGTAGGGTTACTTTCAAGTCTACCATATAGCCATCAGGGTCATAGCTCCATTGATCACATATTATATCTAACCCTAATTTTTCAAGCTTCATGGTGAACAAATATTTTGTGTGTGTTTTCCTTATTAATACTTTATCTTTTTTTAAAGGGAGTTCATAGATGGCATTTTTCTTCCAGTTAGACCTGTACTCTGAATCAACAATATATAATTGTCAGGCCAATTCCAACTCCAAAATTTTGTTTGTCAAAATAAGGGAGCCTAAATGGTCCCCCCTTAAATCCATGCACTTAGAACAAAGAGAAGTGAGCACCAAAGAACCAATCACAAGCAGGATTTTAGTTTTTCAACTAGATCATCTAGCGGTCTGTGATCCGAAAAGTAATCTTTACAGGGCCTAGGTCCATCTCGGTAGGAGTAAAAAATGACTTGAAAAACTCATAATAATCATGTGTGACTGATAAGAGATGGGTCCATGCGAACAAATGGATCCTTTTGGGAACCTGGGAGGACTCCATGATTTCCAAAGGCATATATGGATTGAAGAAGTCCATATTTTGAAAAAGAAAAAGATGGGCCAAGAAAGATGAGTACCTGAAACTTTTCTCATGCTTATATGCCTCCATTTGCTAGTGCATGTTGTCTACAATCACATTTGCAAAATCCATCTTGAAATTGTGTTACTTTCTTAAGAGGAAAGCTACCCCCAACTGGGATTCATAAACAAGGTCATCTTTATTGAGGTCGAAGAAAGAAGCAAGCATAGAGAGTGCATCTTGCATGTCTCGATAGAATGCCTTGAGGGCAAGTGAAAACTTAGGTATTTGGGTTTCATTTCATTCTCTTCCAAGCTCAAAATTGAGAAACCTAAGTTGGGAATCCCTTGTCAACAAAAAAAATTCCTTTATTTTTTAGTGAACAGAGTTCTACAACAAGATCATGTGGAATGTTGAGCATATCTTAGATAGTTGTGACACTAATTGTGAGCTTAAGGTTGTTACCCACCAAAGTTCTACTAGTGGGGTTATATATACGGGTGCATGTGTACACTACTTCTAGACAGGGGTCCACTAGTGACACCATGTATTTAGGTAGTGTTGAAGACCACGTCTTAAACCTAAGAGAGTTGAAATCCCTTTTTTCTACTTTTTGAACCATTCTAGTATGCACTGCTTCTCGAAAGCCTTGAGATTTTTTTTTCAATTTAGGCTTGTAGTTTTTGTCTATAAAATCTAACACTAATGAAGATTCTCTCCACTTCCCCTTCTTCACAATCCTTATGTTGGGCAATTCAATTTTCTCTAATATAGGAGTTGAAGCATATGCCTTGTTTTCAATAAAATATTATGGTATCATTACTTGCCCCTAACCAATGCCAAAATTTAATTTATTTAGGTCCATGGTTGATTTTTTCTTCCAATTGCTAATTCTTCACACTGCTTAGAAAACATGGGCAATTATCTAGAAAAGATAATTATTATAGGATTTTCTCAAAGTTCTAGAAACACTTCTTCACCAAGCCTCAACTACTCTTTAGATAGGGAGAAAGGCTTGCTAAAATGACAATATATCAACCACATCATGTCAAAATCTCTAAAGCATATCCTTCCAAATCTTCAAGATCAAAATCATTGCTCTCTTTACATTTGATAATGTGAAAAGGCCCCTTCCAGAGTGAGTTGAACTTGGCATGTTCACTCGGCCTCGAGGCTCTCTCATCATACTTCCAGACCAAATCCCTATCTTGAAAACCAAAGTCTAAAGCCTTCCAATCAAATCACTTCCTCACTATTCCTTGTTGGATTATCATGGAATCATGAGCTTTATCCTGAGCTTCTCGTACCTTGAGAAACTCAACCATCCTTACTTCCATGGCTCTGTTCTCTTCTACCTCAATATATTTGAGCAATTGTAACATCAAGATTTCCATGGAGATGGATAGAACCACCTTCTTTCTATACACCAATTCATATGGCAACGTCTTTAGAATTTGTTTCAAGGTGACCCTATCATCCCAAAGCATTATTCTTAGATGTTTATGCCATTCTCTTTGATGTTTTGCACCAATTCACTTGATCAATTTGATCAAATTATTATTTGTGGACTCTGATAGGCCATTTCCTTATGAATAATAATTGGAGGAGGTTTTTAGAAAAAAATCCATGTTTTAATGCAAATTCATACCTCCTTGCCCTGAAGAAAGTGTTATCAATTAGGATTGCACCCTAGCCAAGTTAAACTTAACTATCCTATTGAAACATGGAAACACTCTTAGGTTGTGGATGACCTATGGCGAGAATGAATCTCTAGAGTGTGTTGGTTCCCTTGGTAGATCACCTATTCTAAATGAATTTTCTGAGAAAAGGGTTAGAAGGAAAACTTGAAATGAAAAATCCTAAGTTTAATGGGTGATACACTAGAATATCGAACTGATTTTGATAACTTTACTCACAAACAATCTCTCAAACCTTAACTTTCAAAATCTCACCTAGAACATACAACCCAACAATAATTTGTATGAAGGCTCAAAATATTGAACAAAACATGCAACCTGAATCGTATGAAACTCTTACACATAATTTCACAATAGCAAGACATAAAAAGGATTCAATATTTCAAATCACAATGAACATCAAATTACTACTACAAATATGAGATAAGAAATGAGATAGGAATGCTATGCTATTTTATTAAAACTGAAGGAGTATCCAAATCAAAATCTACATACAAAATTCTTACAAAACTCTCTATAAATGAACAAGAGAGGAAAAATAAATAATTTGAACTTGAACTCACCAAAACTAAGTTTTTTCCTCCAACTTATAGCTCCAAAGTGTCTCTAGTAGTGAGAATAGAAAAATCAGCTTGAACTGCACCACAAAATAGTAACTCCAAGCCATTTTCGAGCTCCAAAGAAAAGCCTCAAAATCAGTGCCCAAATTGCCTCCAAACTGGATGAAAATGATGGAAACTTTCTATCTCAAGTGAACTGATCTAGAAAGGACTCAAAAATCACCCCCAAATTGACTAAAAACTGAAATAGAAACTTTAGTTTGACTAGTTTTTTCCCATTTCACACAAGAACTCAAAATAAAAAATAGAAAGATTCTAAGGAGACTAACTACATTTTAAAATAACAAACATTAAGGCAATCTATAGGAATATTGTCTTTTAATGATGTTTTACATCATTTGCAATTTCAAAATTACAAGATAGAAAGCTCCAATTACACTTGATTTGATTCTTTTCCAAGTGCAGACTTTCCTAACTTCAGCTTTTCGAAATCAAAATGCATCTCCTTGATATTTGATTTTCTATTAAAAAATCAGATAATAATGAAGGCACAAAGCTATAGGTCTTGCACAAATTTTCACCAAGTATGGAACACATGTTGATTTTCTATCAAAAACATAAAATTACTAAGGGCATAAGACTTGTGATTTTCTTGAAAGATCACAAAAAAAAACTATTATAATGCAACCTAGGTTTATGAAAGATATGCAAGGAAAAAATAGAACCATATGGATATCAGCGAAGGTATTTAATTTTGTAAATCAATATGATAAAATACTTAAGCTCAAATTAGGGCAACATGAAACCCTAAAACAAAACTCAAGTCCTCACTTTTCACCTTCACTTTTCAATTGATCCTTTGGAGGAAAAACGCACTGCACACAACTGCCATGGAAGATTAGGGTTTTGAGCTTGAACATACTCCATCCTTGTTGTTTCTAAGAGATTTTTATGGAGAAATCTTGTAAGAGAATGCAGAGGTAAGTTGCTTTGTCACAATATTGAATGTCGACCTCCATTGTTTGAAGTATTTTGGCCTTCTTGGCTACAACCATGACATATTTTCTAATGACTTTTCTTGTGCCTTTACTTTTTGTTGATACTTCTTTTCTTTGGGGCCACCATTGGAGAGTCTCTAATTGGATTTTTTGGAGGAAAACTGAGGAAAAACCCGCGGCCCTACTCATATTTTCTCTCAGCAAACAATGAAGGTAATATTCTACCCTTTGAATCTTGCCTTATCACTTTTTTGCAGGCTCAATAAAAGGAAAAAAATCAATCAAATGTTTGTTTATTCTTGTGGACAATGATTTTGGCACACAAATGCTTTCTTGCACTTCTAGGGTTTTTCACCTAAAAGGAGAAAGAAATGGGCCAAAATGGGCAATGTCTACACTCAAAGTTAATGTAAGTGAGATGTATTATGTTTAATTAAGATGATTTAATGCTCTGCTATGAAAATGAAATGATCTAATGATGTAAAACCTAAGAAATGCAAAGTTCTGGAAAACACAATGTGATATGCAAAAATGCCTGAAAATGCAAGTAAATGATGAAATAACAGAACATAATGAAAGATGTGCACCTAGACTATGGAATATGATTTTGGGAGATTCTGGAATCCTAAAAAATTGGTCGAAAATGTTGATTGGGACACTTATTCTAGGCTGGGCGGCTTAGTCCTAGTTTCGAGAAACTTTGTTGGAACAAGAATCTACCAAATGGGTGTCCAAAAATGTCAAAATCACTTTTCAGGCATGGAAGTGGGACTAATCTACCAATAGTGGTGACTAGTCCTCCTATAAATCTCAGGAGTTTCGGGATAGAATCTTGTAGTCTTAGGTCTGCACTTGCTTTCTTGACAGGCGTCTGCACTTGATTCTGCAGAAAACAGGGTAGAAAGTCTCCCCAAGCTTGAATTAGGGTTGTGATGACTTGATTGAATTCAAATACTTCTTGACCACTTTTTGACTCTTATTTTCTTGACAAATTTGCATATAAAGTCTATAAACACACATGTAAAAGGGTGGAAATGGTTAAGGGTTAGAGTATAGGGGTTTGCCTTGGTCAAACCTCACTTTGGTAATCAAACCCTATGAAATGAAATGGAAAGAGAATGATAAATGAACAACATGCAATGTCATAAACTTACCAATCCCTTGATGTAGAAATATGAAGATATGCAATGAAGTGCTCCAATGGATGACTTGATAATGCTTGATTGCTTAAGTGCTTGAGAATTATGATTGCTTGAATGCTTGATGAACTAAGAGATTGTAGGAGATGTAAAATCAAGAGAAAAACCCTTATTTATACTTTATTTTACTAAAATTTCTCGAAAATAACACATCACAGGCCGACCTCAAGGGTTAGAGGACAAAATCCCACTAGAAATTTAAAATTATTTTGAGTTTTGTGCCAAAAAGGACTAAATCGCCCCTACTGGTGACTTAGTCCCACTTAAGAAAATTAGTGGGTGTCGAGAATTACGTGGAATTAAATGTTTTCCAACGGGAGTATCCTAAAAAACACACTTAAAAACAATCAAAAAGTGTATTAAAGGGCCATTTATACACAAGAAAGGGTTGAATTAGTGATGACAAGTCTACAAAAGCATGAAAGTGAGTTACAACACTTTGAAATAAGACTTGGTAAGTAATAAAAAGGAGTTATTTAGGTGAATTATGATGGAAGGGTCCTAGAAAAGTGTGAAAGTGGGTTACAACACTTCACAACACCTTTACAAGATAACCTAGAAGTCTTAATGATTCATAAAGATTCAAGACCTAATGTGAAGGTGTTGGCCACATTACAACATTAAACCTAGGCAAAATCAAGCCAAAGTCCACAAGATAGACTCAAGTGAGCATAAAAATGTCAACTATACATTTTTTGGTGACACAATTATGTGCAACAATATTTATATTTCTATCATTTCTGCAAAATGTGAAACTCTTGTATTCGTCATTCATTATTTTTGCCATTTCCGAGGGTTTTCTTGCTTCTCATAACCGTGGCTTCACAAGACATTTTGGGTCTTATATTATGAGATAAAAGATGCCAAGTTATTTATCATTCTGAATGAAACAATATGAAACACTTCTCTATGCAAGGTTGTGGTTAGAAAACTCAATACTGGGTTTGTATTTTGAAAAACCTCCTTTCTGGGTATCTTGCATTCTCCCTCAAAACTACCCATGACTTGTCATTGTAAATATCCTTTTTCCTTTTCTAACCTTGATGAGAAACAAGTTGCTACTCCACCATTGCAACTTTGTGATGAATGTTTGACAAGTACTCACTTTAGCATTCTTGCAAACAATGCACTCTTTGTTGTACTCAATATGCCAGTACTGTTTGTCATCACTTCTCACCTTTTGATGGCTATACCTTCACATTACATACTCCAAATAACAAAATAGCAACAAGCAATGATGAATGGCAGCAATAGTATACAAGAACAACACTATGTAAACAATCAATGATAGCATGACATACTTGTATGCAAATAAAAATTTCCAATGAAAGATAGTGCAATTTTATTTCTATTCTACATACTCATTGATCGTTCAAATGAGCCATTGTTTATTTATGATTTTCAATTCATTTCACTCTCGAATTGACTACCATGAATGATAAATGAATTTGAGACTCTTGCAACCACATAATGAGTTACTCCCTCAACTGAGATGTTCTTTTATTTGAGCATTATGAATATGAATTCCTCTCACTTCCCCTTTTGAGAATTTGGGGCAGCATGTTGGGCTCAACCCTCATGGGAGCCCATTTTTACACCACATGCTATGATGTCTTTAGAAATGAAACAACATGATTTCTCCTATACCTGCATAGTGAACAAACATGTTAGATAAAAAACAGTGAAGCTCAATGCTCCTATGATATTTTACATTTTAGGCTCCCTTGCATACTTCTGATATTTGTTCATCTAACTCCATGCATCATAGGAAATGTACTGTATTTCTATTGATAGGGCACATAGGCAGATTCATATCTGAAGCTCTAACAACTATTTTCATCATGATGTAGGTTCTCTCAAGGATTGGAAGCGAGGAGGGAGCAACAATAATGAAGACCAACTGAAGACTTTGATTAGGAAATGATGGCTATGTTTCTTCTTATATGCTTCTTTTCCTTTCTTTATCTTCAGATGCATAGTATATTCCTTATGTTGAATTGGTTCAACTATTCCCACGACTTGTGTGGGACATTTGATTATTCCTTTCTTTCCAATGAATATGAATGCGACACTTCTACAATGGGTATATTTCATTTGCAAAATGAATGAAACATTGTAAAGTGAATGAAATATTGCAAACTGAATGGAAGCAACATTTTATAATTTATGTAGCCTCTTTTATGTTGCAAATCATTAAATGATAAGCTAGATGCTTTCATTTTTGTTATAACACATTGCATCATAAAATTGAACTCTTTCTTTTCCAAGCATCTTAAAATATGTAACGGTCAAGCATAGCAGAAATATGTTAGGAACTTTTCACCTTAAAATGAAATTAAATTGCTTCAACTCTGCCAATTTGAGTTGGAGGTGAAAATTTGGCAACATTTCTAGTGATTTATGTTGAATGCTTGCCTACTAAGCATATAGACCAGTTGCCTTAAACAATTCATTGGGCGTGGAGTCAAATCTTCCCCTTTTCAAACTAAAAAAACCATGAAACTAAACCACAAACTACTCCAAACAGCAGCAAAAAACCAAACAGAACCAAAGTGAAAGCAAACTAAAAGGCCCCGAAGGACAACAAACATGTGCAACAACACTTAGGGAAAGAAAACAATTGAAATAAATGTGCATGGAACACTTGGCAGAAAACTAACCTAACCTACACTAAATAACTGAATAGGCCTTCTAGACGAAACCATTAACTAGATTTGCAAAGTAGCTACCTTTCTTGATCAAGTGAATATGTCTTTCCTGCTTGTTATTAGCTAACAAGGGTTGTGGAAAGGGTGGGAATTTAATGAACTTAGGTAATACTTCTTTAAGAAATAGAACAAACACACATACCCACTAATTTTTATTGAAAGTATAGTCATTCTGAGGTGGAAAAGTTAGTTGTCTCTCCTCTCCTTATTGCTCATCCAATGCTTTCTCCTCGCTATTTTCCAAATGGGCTAGATGTCGAATGGGACATCCCCTTGACAAACTGTTGTGCAAACAATTAGGGTTGATTTGTTGCTTTGCTGCCTTATTACCCTTGTTGTCCTCATCATTCACTAGCTTGGGATTTTTTTCACTACAAGAATTCAACATAGTGACAAGCTCTCTACAAGCTGAATAGGTAGGATCTTGACAATCAAGAGTTGAAGTGTCTTAGAAAGACCGATTTTCTCCAATTAGTTCACTTAACTATTCTTCAAAGGAAACTGCCTCTAGTGTATCTATGTTAGCTTCTCCTTTGTCAATTGATTTATCAACCATCACCCCTCTTTGCTCTATTTGAGCCATGCCTTCAATCTCCTGATTATGCTCCATTTTAGGCATGTTGTCAAGCATACCACAGTCCTGAACCTCCACAATAATGTTTTCCTCACTCATTTGTTCACGAATAAGCTCTCCGTCAATGTGATTTTTGTGCTCTTGTTGATCACAACTTGTCAATTTTGTTAGCTCACATGCATCTTCTTCATCAATAGCAACAAATAAAGGAAACTCTTCAAATAAATTATTTAAAATAGGTACCTCAACATTCTTCTCCATCTCTAAAACCAACTACTCCTAATTTTCTAAATCTTCCTCATCATTGTACCAACTGGATACCTCAAAATAGTTGTCAATATCCTGCTGTTCCAGTTGGTCTTGGTTTTCCAAAATCTTCTCTTGCCCCTAACTTGCAACTATTGTGGGTATGAGCATGCTTTCTTCATCTTGGTCCACAAAAGAGGGCATCTCATCAAACAAAAATGTGGAGTTATCCTCTCGAACAACCTCCTTTACTTTCTCATCCTATTGCCCCGATTGATCTTCTGAGATAGACACTGGAGTATTTTCATCCTCTTACACAAAACAAGGAAGCTCATTAGTTAAAACATTGAAAGATTCATCAAGAGAAATATTTTCTTGCTCAATTTTTTGTTGCTCTAAAGGGTAGACCATCAAATCTAAACGTAATGGATTTACATTTCTAAGCTTCTCTACGAGGAGTAGGGTCTCTTGATCCATGAGTTCATCCGGTGAGGAAACTTGGGGAGCTTCTTGGGTTTCTTGCAAGGAAAATTGTTGTTCAATGGGCTGCTTCAGAACTATACTAGGCTAAATTTGCTCAAGAATAGACTCATATTTTATGAAGCATAGTGTATTGAATCTAGGGATGTCTTTTCCAAAAAATGGGTTTGGAAAATTAGCAGCTGGGCTAGATTCTTGCTCAATGACAGGCTCTTGAAATGAAGGGGAGCTCCTAAAACTTGGATTTTTAGCTTGGGAAGTTCTAGGAGACTCACCTTGTCTAAAACTTGAGGAATTTATACTTACGAACCTCCTCTAGAGAAGACTAATCTGGAACTATAGGGGTTACTTGGGCTTCATGCCTTTGTGTTTGAGCAAACACAAGCCTCATCTGCTCCTCTTTTGCAGCTAACTCTCTTTCAAGGTTCTCCTCAAATTATATCATTTGTGCCTCCAATTCTTTTCCATAAAGATATGCTTAATAAGCCATCTCTTCCTATTGCTGATTATATTCATGTTGCCTCTTGATATCTTCTAATTGCTTCATGAAGTCAAGCAATATACCCTTTATGCTTGCAATCTCCTTCTTTTCACTATCTATGAGCTGGTTTGAGCATATGAAGGCTGAGATGCATATTAGGTAGGGGCCAGTATGCTGTAAGCATCCTGAGTATTTGGACTAAAACCAACATTATGGCTACTTGTGTATGGCTGATAAGGAGCCCTATGGACAACATTTTCATAGTATGGTGGTGGATATTCCTACTAACTATGAAAATTTGACATTTTTACTCATATAAAAGCTGGAAAATGGAGGGAGTAGAAGATTTTTGTAACATAATAACAGTTAAATTTGCATGCAAAATCAAAGAACGGAGTTTCTAGGCATAACTTAAAACCTTTAAAGGCTGGAAACACCTTATACCAAAACAACAACTTAAAACTTTGAAAAAGTTCTTTGAAACAAGTTTAAGAGTCCCACTAGGCATGCCAAAAACTATTGTCAATCAGGATTGCACCTTAGCCAAGTTAAACTTAACTATCCTATTGAAACATGGAAACACTCTTAGGTTGTGGGTGACCTATGGCGAGAATGAATATCCAGAGTGGGTTGGTTCCCCTGGCATATCACCTAATCTAAATGACTTTTCTGAGAAAAGGGTTAGAAGGAAAAATCGAAATGAAAAATCCTAAGTTTAATGGGTGATACACCAGAATCTAAAATTGATTTTGATAACTTTACTCACAAACAGTCTCTCAAACCTTAACTTTCACAATCTCACCTAGAACATACAACCCAACAATAATTTGTATGTGCAGACTTGGAAAAAGTAACCCTTTTACTTTTTCTTATTTTGTCTCTCCTTGTGCTTATTTAGCTTGATTTCACCTTGATATAATGTTGTAATGAAACTTATAATTCACATTAAGTCTCGAATATTCAAATTATTAAGACTTTATGATGTCTTGTGAAGGTGTTGTGAAGTGTTGTAACACATTTCTACACTTTTCTAGACTCTTCTTATTATAATTTATCTAAATATTCCCTTTTTATCCCTTACCAAGTCCTATTTCAAAGTGTTGTAAAGTCTTGTAACATACTTTCATGCTTTTCTAGGCTTGTCACCACTAAATACACCTTTCTTATGCTTTATTTGGCCCCTTTATGCACTTATAGGCCTTAATTGAGTGTGTTTTTGAATACAAACCTGACAAAAAACATTAAAGATGACTTAATTCCCGACACCCACTTGCAAGCCTTGAGTAGGAACCATTCACCATGGGTGGCAAATGAGTCCCTCTTGGCACAAAATTCAAAATAAATTCAAATTTCCTTCGGGCTTTTACTCATTAAGACCTTATGTCAGTCTGTGGTGTATTTTTGGGTAGTTATAGACAAAGTGTATAAATAAATGTTTTTCTATCCATTTTAACCCCCATTCATCCAAGTATTCATCCTTACATTCAATCTCATTCATCCACTTAAGCTTCATAACATCATTCAATCAAGCAATTATCAAGCGTCTTGGAGAAGAAATTGACACATCTTCAGACTTCAACAACAAGGGTTTGGTGAGTTTAGGACACTTGCATGTTGTTTATTCATCATTCCTTTCTTGTTTTCATTTCATTTCTTTATCAAGGGTTTGATTACTAAAGTGGGATTTGACCAAGGCAAATCCCTATACTCTAACCCTTAACCATTTTCCCCCTCTTTGCATGTGTGTTTGTAGGTCTTGTAGGTAGATTTTACAAAGAAATAGGTGTTGAAAAGTGGTAAAAAAATCATCAAATATATTCAAGTAAACCAAACCCTAATTCAAGCTTGGAGACAACATTCAACTCATTTTCTACAGGTTTGGTTCCGTTAACTTGACAAGAAGACAAGTATAGATTTGGACCCATAGAGTTGAATTTTGAATTTGTAGATTTTTGTGGGAGGATTGATTCACCATCAGTGGCGAATGAGTCCCACTGCCAGACTGGAAAATTTGTTTTTTTTTTTTTCAGATTTTAGTTCCCGACAGTCATAAACCAGTTTTAGCAAAGTTTACTAGAAGAAGGATTGATTCACCATCAGTGGTGAATGAGTCCCACTAGTCATCAACAATGATTTTTGAGACATTCTAGAACCTTCCAACATTAGTATTTTATCTCTAGGTGCACTCTATTCAGTTTCATTAAGTTTTGATTTCATTTGTGCATGTTTCTAGTTCATTTCTGCATATCACACTATGTTTTCAAACACTCCATATTTCTTAGTTTTGCATACATTATCAATAGTATTTTTTAGTTCTTTACATTTAGTTTACTTCATTTAAGCATATTACATCTATATCATATCCATCTTTGAGTGTAAACATTGCATTTTGGCTCCAATCTTATCTCCTTTTAGGTGAAAAACCCTAGAAGGAGCATATAGTATTCATGTGCCAAAATCTTTGTTTTCAGTATGACAGCTAAAAAGACTAAACACAACATACAACCTGAATCATATGAAACTCTTGCACATAATTTCATAATAGCAAGAGATAAAAAGGATTCAATATTTCAAATCATAATGAACATCAAATTACTACTACAAATATGAGACAATAAATGAGATAGAAATGCTTTGTTGTTTTATTAAAATTGACGGAGTATCCAAATCAAAATATGAGTAAAAAATGCTTACAAAACTCTCTATAAATGAACAAGAGAGGAAGAAACAATAATTTGAACTTGAACTCCCCAAAACTAAGTTTTTTCCTCCAACTTATAGCTCCAAAGTGTCTCCAGTAGTGAGAATTGAAAAATAAGCTTGAACTACACCACAAAATAGTAACTCCAAGCCATTTTCGAGCTCCAAAGATAAGCCTCAAAATTACTGCCCAAACTGCCTCTAAAGTGGATGAAAATGATGGAAACTTTCTATCTCAAGTGAACTAATCCAGAAAGGACTCAAAAATCACCCCCAAACTGACTAAAAACTGAAATAGAAACTTTAGTTTGACTGGTTTTTTCCCATTTCGCCCAAGAACTCAAAATAAAAAATAGAAAGATTCTAAGGATACTAACTGCATTTTTAAATAACAAACATTAAGGCAATTTATAGGAATATTGCCTTAATGTTGTTTTACATCATCTGCAGTTTCAAAATTACAAAATAGAAAGCTCCAATTACACTTGATTTGATTCTTTTCCAAGTGCAAACTTTCCTAACTTGAGCTTTCTGAAATCAAAATACATCTCCTTGATATTTGATTTTTTATTAAAAAATCAGAAAATAATGAAGGCACAAAGCTATAAGTCTTGCAAAAAATTTCGCCAAGTATGGAACGCATGTTGATTTTCTATAAAAATCATAAAATGACTAAGGGCATAAGACCTATGATTTTCTTGAAAAATCACAAAAAAAACTATAAGGCAACCTAGGTTTATGAAAGATATGCAAGGAAAGAATAGAACCATATGGATGTTAGCGAAGGCATTTGATTTTGTAAATCAATGTGATAAAAAAATTAAGCTTGAATTAAGGCAACATGAAACCCTAAAAACAAAACTTGAGCCCTCCTCACTTTTTGCCTTCACTTTTCAATTGATCATTTGGAGAAAAAATGCACTGCACATAGACGCCATGTAAGATTAGGGTTTCGAGCTTGAACATACTCCATCCTTGCTATTTCTGAGAGATTTTTATGGAGAAATCTTATAAGAGAATGCAGAGGTAAGTTTCCTTGTCACAATATTGAATGTCGACCTCCATTTTTTGAAGTATTTTGGCCTTCTTGGCCGCGACCATGACATATCTTTTGATGTGTTTTCTTGTGATTTTACTTTCTATTGATACCTCTTTTCTTTGGGTCCGCCATTGGAGAGTCTTTGATTGGATTTTTTGGAGGAAAACTAAGGAAAAACCCATGGCCCTACTTGTATTTTCTCTCAAAAAACAATGAAGGTAATCTTCTATCCTTCGAATCTTTCCTTATCACTTTGTTTCAGGCTCAATAAAAGGAAAAAATGAACGAAATGTTTGTTTATTTTGTGTAAAAATCTTTATATTTTTATCATTTCTGCAAAAAGTGAAACTCTTGTATTCTTCATTCATTATTTTCGCCATTTCTAAGGGTTTTCTTGCTTCTCATAACCGTGGATTCACAAGACATTTTGGGTCTTATATTGTGAGATAAAAGATGCCAAGTTATTTATTGTTCTAAATGAAACAACATGAAACACTTCGAGGCTGCAATTAGAAAACTCAATACTGGGTATCTTTCTTTCTCCCTCAAAACTACCCACGGCTTGCCACTATAAATATCCTTTTTCCTTTTCTAACCTTGATGAGGAACAAGTTGCTGCTGTACCATTGCAACTTTTTGATGAATGTTTGACAAGTACTCACCTTAGCATTCTTGCAAAGAATGCACTCGTTGTTGTACTCAATATGCCAACACTGTTTGTCATCACTTCTCACCTTTTGATGGTTGTACCTTCACATTACATACACCAAATAACAAAATAGCAGCAAGTAATGATGAATGAAAAAAATAGGATACAGTAACAACACTATGTAAACAATCAATGATAGCATGACATATTTGATATGCAAACAAAAATTTCCAATATAAGATAGTGCAATTTTATTTATGTTCTACATACTCATTGATCATTCAAATGAGCCATTGTTTATTCATGATTTTTAGTTCATTGCACTCTCAAGTTGACTACCATGAATGATCAATGAGATTGAGGCTCTTGCAACCACTTAATGAGTTACTCCCTTAGTTGAGATGTTCTTTTATTCGAGCATTATGAATATGAATTCCTATCTCACTTCCCCTTTTGAGAATTAGGGGTAGCATGTTGGGCTCAACCCTCGTGGGAGCCCATTTGTACACCACATGCTATGATTTCTTTAGAAATGAAACAACAACATGATTTATCCTATACCTGCACAGTGAAAAAACATATTAGATAAAAAAAATGAAGCTCAATGCTCCTGTAATATTTTACATTTCAGGCTCCCTTGCATACTTCTAATATTTTTTCAACTGACTCAATGCATCATAGGCAATGTACTATATTTCTGTTGATAGGCCACATAGGCATATTCATATTTAGAGCTTTAACAACTATTTTCATCATGATGCAGGTTCTCCCAAGGATCGGGTGCAAGGAGGGAGCAACAACAATGAAGACCAACTGAAGACTTTGATTAGGCAATGATGGCTATGTTTCTTCTTATATGCTTCTTTTCCTTTCTTTATCTTCAGATGCATAGTATATTCCTTATGTTGAATTGATTCAGCTATTCCCATGACTTGTGTGGTACGTTTGCTTACTCCTTTCTTTCCAAAGAATATGAATGCAACACTTGTACAATTCTGTGTATATTTCATTTGCAAAATGAATGAAAGATTATAAAGTGAATGAAATATTACAAACTGAATCCAGAAGAAACATTTTATAATTTATGTAGCCTCTTTTATGCCGCAATGCATTGAATGAAAAACTAGATGCTTTCTTTTATGTTATAACACATGCACATCATAAAACTGAACTCTTTCTTTTCTAAGCATCTTAAAATATGCAATGGTTAAGCATAGCAGAAATATGTTAGGAAATTTTCACCTTAAAATGAAATTAAACTACTTCAACTTTGCCAATTTGAGTTGGAGGTGAAAATTGGCAACAAAAGGCTCTTGCATTATCTAATATTATGGTTTTTGGGGGTTGAAACCTTGTTACTAACTCCTCCAACAAACTAAGGATTTATTTTTCTGTAGCACCATTTAAAGGGAGTGCCTCTGACCATTTGGTAAAATAATCTACAGTGAGGATCCATTTATGACCTCTATTAGACGTTAGATTGATCATTCTAATGAAATACAGGCCCCACTACATGAATGGCTCATCGACCACAATTAAGCTAAGAGGCATGGCTATTTTTTTCTATTTTCCAACAAAGAACTAGCACTATGGACATTTGCTAACTAGATTATGACAATCTATGAATAAAGTGGGCCGGTAGTATCTTGTGCACATGATTTTTATTACAGTCATTTGAGCTGAGAAGTGAGTAGTTGTAGGGGTGTTATGGAAGTCATGCAGGACTTTGTCAACCTAATTCTTATCCATGCATATGAGGAGTAATTTTTCAAAGTCTCTTTTAAAAACAATTCCCTCCACCAGTGTGTATTTTTCTCCTTGCAATCTATAAAATATTCTCTTGTGAGGCAAGAGGTTTGTCAGGTACTTGCCTGCCATAATGAATCGAGTTCTATCATCGACCCAAGATTCTACAACTTCAAACTAGTTTATTCAAATTATTTTCGGATATTCTTCTTCAATTGGAGCTTTAGTTTATTCAGCCAAGTATTCACATAGTCCTCTTCCTCTGATTAATTTTGTTAGTCTAACCTCAATATCATATTCCAAAATTTTTGTGATCCAATTTTCTCTTTTATGAGTGATTTTTCCCTCCATGATGTATTCCCTTACACTAGAATGAGCCACATAAACCATTATTTTGCTCCCTAACACTAGGTTTCTGATTTTTTTGAGACCTTTCACAATGGTGAACACTTGTTTTTCAATGAAGTTATACTAGGTCTCATACCCTCGCAGAGCCCTTGAATAGAAGGAAATCATATTCTCTCCCCTCTCTTTTTCATCTTTTTGGGTGAGCACCACTGTGATGTTATGTTCACCTCTATAGACATACATGATGAAGTCCCTAGAGAAGTTAGGGTTAACCAGCACCGAGGTGATAAAAATTGCTTCCTTTATCTTTTCAAATCTGGGTCTCCTCTTAGGGGTCCATTTGAAAGCTAAGTCCTTTAGTGTAAGGGTGATAGGCTTGACTAGCCCAAAGAGATAAATCTACTGACGATATTATTTTTTCCCAAGAAAGATTGAACTCTTTTCTTATTCATCAGTAGGGGAAATTCCTTGATGACATTAACCCTTTCAAATTCTATGGAAATCCCTTCTTTGGAGACCACATATCCAAGTAACTTTCCTTGGAGGACTCCAAAAATGTATTTCTTGGGGTTTAGAGACACCTCAAACTCTTGGCACCTTTAGAACACCTTCTATAAATGGTCAAAATGGTCCTCCTTAGAGTTTGAGAACACTGTCAAGGAATCCAAATATATAAGTAAGATCAATTTGATCAAATCCTTGAAAGCAATATCCATTTCCCGCTGAAAAGTAGCCCCTTCCTTTGATAAATTGAAAGGAATCTTGGTGTATGCAAATATTCCCTACTTAGTACTAAAAGCATTTTTGTGTTGGTCCTCCTCTTTCACCCATACTTGATTGTATCAAGAGAAACAATCTAGTAGAGAGAACATTTCTGACCTTGCCATAGTCTGTAGGATTTGCTCCATGGAAGTGAGGGCATAGTGATCTTTCAGAGATGCTCTACTCAGATCTATAAAGCCCACACATAGCCTAATTTCACCATTCTTCTTCAAGAAAAGAACCAAATTAGATACCCAGGTAGAATTCTTAATCAGATATATGATCCTAGAATCTATAATCTTCCTCAATTCTTGGGCCATGAGAGACTCTATCTTCAAGTTGATTGGCCTCTATTTTTTAAGGGTCCATTTAGCTCCTTCCATCAGTCTAGATAGTGTGTTGAATCACAATAGGGTCATAACCTTTTGAGTCATCATAATTCCATGCCATGACCTTATCATACTCATTACAAAAGGATATCAACCTCTCTTTATCCTTTTGAGGAACATCTTTTCCAACTTTTAGCTTCCTACCACCTCCGATGTCTAGATCAAAGTAATCGCCTTTGTTTGCAACAAAATTTGTTTTCTCATTTATAGCATCATCAAAATTAAAAATATTCTCTAAAGTGATTATTAAACCCTTTGGAATCTTGTTGGTTCTAAGTTGGATAATCTAGTATTCATAATCCTCTCCAATTTTTTGTTGTAATTTCTCTACAAAATCACCACCATGTTGAATACATGTGGCAATCTAGGAATCACTCTCAAATACTTTCCAGTTTTGATCATTATTGGGGATGGATGGTCTCACGATCATCACTCATACTGCATGCTAGTTTGATAGCAGGTTTGTCACTGGGTCAAACTGAGAACCGACTATTGGCATTCTATCCACTACAACATTATGAGATCTCAAGATCACTTGGATATTGAAGGATTCAAATCCTTCAATTATGTCCCACACCCTTTGGTGGTAGGATTGCATCTACACATTTTTGCAGATGATGTACCTTTGATCTATTTTATTACGAGCTATGATTCTTTAAAGGCTTTTAATTGTTTGATTCCCATCCACTCCACAAGACTCAAACCTCAGACTAGGCCTTCTTATTGGGCTTTGATATTCATATAGTCAAATTAGAATTAGAATGATTTGATGGTTTTCACTCTAGCAAGGGATACTAGGTGGATACTAGCTCCTAAACCCACCTTACATCTTGCACCATCAAAGTGTAGAGTCCACAAGCTTGATTCGTCATTTGAACTTGCATGTTGGATCCCTTGAATTTTAGTTGAACTTGATGGATGAGTTGATCTTCATCGTAAATCACATATGTGCCAAGGTTAGTAGTGTCATAATTTCTAAATGGATCACTCCTCATGGATTCATTTATCAGGACTTCTTCTTCTGGGCTTTTGTCTCCAGTAGCTTCTTCACCTTCCAACATCCCTGCACAATACATTTCATTTTTTGAAAATGTATGTGTTGCCTCAAAGTTCATCACAACATCATTTGCTATGTAATCCAAGTGTAAGGGTTCTAATAATAATTTCATCCTGGCACCATTCTTAGTTATTAGGATTAGATGAGACCAATCTAGAGAAAAATATCCCTCAATCTCTGCAATGAAATATATAGATAAACACACTCCAAAAATGAGAGGGATATCTACTACTACCACATCTTGGGTGACTATAATGTTGGGACTTGAATAAAGGGTTAGGGGGATGCTTTTGATTAGACCTACAACTTGAACCTTTTTTCTATCTAATTGCATGATTCCTCTATCAAGAGGATCGTATTATAAGTTTAATAAATATGTGATTAATTTAGACATAATTGTGGTGTTGGCACCAGAGTTAATTATAGAATTTTGTAGTAGCTTATCCCTTACAATGAGCGTTAAGAAGAATGAGAAATTTTTTGACTTACCTCTTCCTTCACCACCTTTTCTTTTTTGTTTATGAATATTGCAACTCCTAAGGCCCACAACTCTTGAACTCGCTCTTTACCTTTCTCTTGATTATGTTCTAGGACTGTATTGGCCTGTGATGGTCTTTTATCCTTTCCCAAATCCTCTCACAACAAGTATTTATGCTATGGGATATCCAAATATCCCATAAAGAGACATGGGTTGGGGCTTTTCTTCAATCGATCTACCACATTGATTAAGGGAACATAATCTACTAAGAGGGGGGATAAATCAGTAGATCTAGCTAATTACAATAATTCTAGAAACTTTCACAATTACTTTATATTTTTTCAACATGAAGAGAACTAAACCATACAAGCTAGTAAGTAAATCAATTAAAGCACCACACAAGATAACACATAACACAATATGTTTATGTGGAAACCCAAAAAGGGAAAAACTATGGTGAGAAGCTCTCATAAGTAGAAATATAATAATGAATCTTTACAATATGAAGTAGGCACCAACCTACCAGAGAAACCAATCCCCAAATGATTTGGTAGGCACCAACCTACAAGAGACACCAATCCCCATTACAACAAAGACACCAATCCCTATTGGAACAATACAAGAAAAAGTAGACACCACCCTACTAGAACATAAATAATGGCATATTTGAGATATGACTCTAGAAGACACGCTAATACTAGCACACTCCTTTTCTTCACAATTCTACTATGACACAACTATACATACCAATAAGTACTCCCACTATAATCATTAATAAACACACTTCATTACTCTCACAGATACATACTTGAACACACTTATATTGGCATTCTTTTTTTGAGATATATACATGACACTACATTAACAGTCTTCTATGTTAGCCAAGATCCGCATCAACCTGGACAATATAGGATGGACCTAAATTCAAATTACATGAAACATGTAATACAAGGGTCTAATATTTCTTCCAACAACACTTGACACCTTACGCTACCAAGGGAACCTTAAAAAAGTCCTATCCTCACTCCATACGCTTGGAACTGATACCACACACTTGTAGTTGTTATTGAACCTACCTCAAAATCAAAGTTGCTAGATGAGGCTTTGGATATTTCAAACTACTCGCACATTGAGTTACACCATTAGAAACTCAAGAAATAGATAGAACTAGTGTAGGAATACTCTCCTTCCAAACCGTAGAGTTACAATGTATTTCTGAAAGAAATGCCACCCATATTAAGTAATCTCTCTATCTAGAAGATATCCTTCCAGACCATTACAAATATTTTTGACTACATAATTGACATAGTACGATAAATACATGGACTATTTGAGAGTATTCATGCCATGAAAAACATGATAAAAGATATGATTGATTATACAACCTACACATTGTCAACCAACACACTATCGAAACCTTTAGATTGTTGTCAATACTTGTATTCCTATAATCTTTCTTCAACTTTAACAACCTTCACATCTAATGGCCTTAACACCCTTTGATAACCACTAATAACAATAATGACTTGTTAACATTAGTTTGACATCAATGAAAACCTATGCTCAACAATTGAGTGGTCTGTGTATTGGGGCTTTTGGTTCTTTTGTTTTATTAGGAATTGCCTTGCTCTACTTTTGGGATGCTAGGCCTTCTATTGGTGGTCCCAAGTATTTTTTAGAGATGGGCCTAGGAGGCGGTATAATGGGTACATGCTCCCCAATCATCCTTCTTTTGGATCAGGTATAATAATTTGATTGAACCTAAGGAGCCTTTGGCATTGATGCCTCATTGGTGAACACCACATCCTCTCCCTCCATCCAAGAAAATAGTGCACGATCAAAAGCAATTTCCCCTTCTTTCTCAAGGGACATTCCTTGTACTTGCACCACTAGGATATAATTTTATACTCTTGGGGATTGATAGGCATATGTGTTTGTATCAACAATGGTTCCTTGGTTCCATTGATTTGAGACCCTTCACTAGAGATTACCTCTAAGGAAATTGTGGGGCATGTGTGTGTCATTACAAGGGAAGCAACATCAATTAGTGTTGTTTTCTAGGTTATTTTGACCTATCATCAAGGATCTATTATGATTTGGTGATAGACTATAGTGTGATTGGGACTGGGACTATCTAACTTGAAGGCTGAGTCAAATTATTTTCCTACGTTCCTCCTTGGTATTGGTTATGTTGGAAGGGAGGTCTATTGCCTTGAAAATTCTGGTAAGGGGCTTAGGTGGTATAGTTTTCTACCTTTTGAGGTTAAGTATCTCATTGGAAAAAGGTTCACAACAAAATATTCATATCATTTACTTTTGTGTCCAAGGATGAAGAAGTAGTTGCATTAGTCTGTGCATTGGCATACACATACATTAAAGGAGGAACAGTAGAGGTATTGAGGGAATCTTTTGGGAGTGGAAGTGGTATTTTAGGGAATATTGGTATAGGTAGTTGGGGAGGGATATTTCTAGCATCTATAAGATTATTCTTGGCTTTACTGAACAAGTCATATGCATTTGGAAGGGTATGTCCTCCCAAAAATTGGATCATTATAGCTATGTCAAAATTAAAAGCCTTCAGGTAGAAAATAATAGTTATACCTACTAGAGGTTTGGCTATCATAGGGATCTTTTCCAAATTTTTAAATCTATGTGTCTCCTAAGGATCCCTTTTAATGGTGATCAATTTTTGGAGTAAGGAAGACCGGTCACCTATTTTTGTAAAGTGGTCGAAGAAGCTATCCCCTAGTTGATCCCAAGTAGCAATTGAATTGGGGGGCAGGGATCTATACTAGTCTCAAGATTTCCCTTTAAAGGAAACAACAAGTAGTCTTAAGACCACATTTTTCTTTGTTAGATAATGCATCATGAATACGTCAGTGACAACTTGCAAATATTCTACCAGTGTCTTAAAATCTTCCCTCATAAACTTAGGGAGTGCCTTTAGAGCATTAGCAAGAATGGGATCCTGGTGTAGGGGCACCAAACTCACTTTTTGCAAACATGGTCAAGTGAAGTCAAGTGAAGTATTTTGGTAGTTTTAGGTGTGTTTGAGTTTTTAGTAAGGCCATAATAGGCCATATTTTAATTCTTTTATCTATTTGGGTAAATGTGGGGTCATGGTGCAAATTTTGCAAATCTTGTCATTGTCAAAAGTTGTAAAAGTGAAAAAATGCATCTTTTGGGAATACCAACGGTTAGAAGTTTAAAATTCTGTTGAAATTCATTGATTTTGGTTGCAAAATTTTTAAAAGGTTTGCATAGGCTTGATGAAGGGTTGAATATTTTGTAGGAGGAGAACAATCAATAAAACTTGTTTCTCTTGTATTTTTATGTATTTTCTATCATAGTTTGTTGTTGTAGGGCTTGTATAGACCCATACTATAAGCTTCTTGTTAAAAAATTTCATGGATTGGATAGAAACATGTATTAAGGGTAACTTGGCTTTGGAATTATCTAAATTCATTGAGAAACAAAGTTTTTATAGTTAATTTTTTGTAAGTGGTCTGTCACAGCCTTTTCAAGGGTTTGTAAGCAATCAAAGATGGATTTTCACCCATTCCACCTATTGTAACCTCTGTAACTTAGTGGAATGGGTTATATAAGGTATAAATATGTGTCCATGGGGTTTTAGGAGTGATGGAGGCCATTTGAGGGTTTGGGCATGATGCCTAGATGTTAAAATTGCATGTTTTGAGTGAAATTTGATGGTTAGAGGGAAATTGTAGAAATGCTTGGGGGCAGAAATTTTGGATGGTTGTTTGAGTTTGTGCAAACATTTTTGAAGGTTTTGGAGGCATGGGATCAATGTGTAAAGGAATGTAGGTGAGTTATTCAATAAACCCTCTTGGGAAAGGGTGTAAATGAGGGTTTTAGAGTTTGATGTTTAAGAGAGTGTTTCTCTATCAAAGAATGTTGGATTTGGAGGTTTTATAACCTAATACAAGACTTTCCTAAAGAATTTTGGGTTGGAAGGTCATTTATGATAAGGTTGCTTTGTAAATTTGGGCTAATTGGAGCCCTATTCAGCATGAAAACTCAATTTCAGAGGAGTTGGTCCAAAATAACCATATGGGATTTTGAAAGATGTTGTGTAAGGGGTTAATGGGTTCCTAGAAACATAAATGGTTAGTGGGCTTGAGATTGAATGTGTGAAATAAGGTCAAGAAATTAGGTTTGCAGACCTACAAGACAAGTAGTAAAACTGTGAAGGGAATCACCTTTGATAGGGCTTTGTGGTTTTCAAAGTTGGTTGGGATAACTTAAATTGTGTTGGTTTGTTAGAGGCCTCCCTGCTCTACATCAGATCCCACACAACTGGAGGGTTGGAGGGAATGAACAATCTATTGCTATTCCATGATATGAAGCTTCTAGCATCCATTGGAGCTTGTACCTACTGTGCTTGAGCTTGCATTGGAATTTTTGTTGCTCTACTTCTTGTAGTTCTTTGTTGTCCGACTGTCACCAAGGGGGTAAGAGTAATTTGAGATTACACACTGTTAATGATCTAGTAATGGGCCTTCGACTCATAAACCCACCTCTTTATTGGCTTGAAGTATTATTTTCCCCATTGGATGTGCCAAAAAAACTATTGATCTTTAAAGCTGACACTTATGAGGTACAATTATGGGAAGATCTGCAAATGGATGACTAGAATGCACTATACAAAACAACCTCCAAGATTTTAGAAGCTGGATCTTTGCTTAACTGACAAGGGGAGGAAAAGGAGAAGAAATAAAATAAAATTCATAAAAGTAACCTATTCTAAGGCAATGTGCCAAAACATGTTAATGGTGTTTCCCATCATATAACATATTATAATTCTAGTCTTGTGATAATTTACATAAAATTGAAAGAATGCTAACATGATCCAAAATTATGCATATGAGGAACTAAAATTATAAAAGCTTGTCACAATAATCAATCACTATAATTTCTCAATGAAAATATGGAGCATTATTAGATTTAGACAGAGGAAAAAGAACACACAATAGAAGAAAATTGAGCACAAAATCATGCATTCGATATTTCTCATATAAAATAATTGCTAAGGTTTGAGAAACTACAAAAATCCACTATTCTTTCTACGTCTTTTTTGTGAAAAGTGATGAAAAACCCATAAAACAATGCCCCTCTGAGATTAAAATGAAAGCATCCCCCATAAGATGGAAACCATAGAAATGGAAAAGATTCCCCACTCCTACACCCGTGAACCTCATCTTCATCAAGATCGTTGAAACGACCATATTGGGAAATCATATGCATCCCCCAATGAGGGTGATGATGTCATTTTTTCCTCCATGATCATCCCTTACAATCACTTATGAGCCTCATTATGAGAACTAGTGATGAGCATTCATTCCTTAGGATGCACACAGGCCGACCACACATCAGCCCATGCCATTTGTTCACAGTGGACCCACTAAGGACTTCAACCAACCATGCATCAATACTGCTTGCGATGCTTAGAAGCCCCTTCAGGTTGCACTAGCTTGACACATGATGTCTTGAGGGAAAAGTGAGCACTCGATGAAATAAAAACATTGCTCACTCCTTTCAATTTGCACGTGAAGTTTCCAAATGGCGTCTTGTCGCATTTCACCTTAAGCACAATCCTCAGATTTGGTAATAGTTGTGCAAGCTTGAAAGGTGACTTTTCCTCATGTGAAAATTTGAACTCGAGTGTAAAAACTATGGCAACTTGAAAAGGAAAGGCATTATTGCTAATAATGCCTTAGAAAAGAACCATGCAACATGTTGTTTGTAATATAACATGATATTTCTCCTAGCTACTTCCTCTTAGGTGTGTGACTAAAAATGAAATTAGCTTTAACTCTTTTACTCTTCTACCTTTTGTAATCTCTAAATGTTCCCTTTCAACCAGACTTTACCCTAATTGATTTTATATTACACATGATGTTATTTTCACAATATCGATCATATTAACAATGATATTATACATTTCCATCTTTTGTACATTTTCTTACACAATAATTTAGTATAATTGTTACTTTATGGTAGTAGACATACATCATGACACTTCCTTGCTAGTTTTTGTTTTGTGTGGTACATTAATTGATTCTAATTGATATTATATTTCTAAGGCATTTCAATGTGACATCATACTTTTTTTTGTATAATTTTATACATAATATACAATTTCTCACTTGGGACAAATATTTGGGTAGAGAACTCATTTAGTTTATAGTGGTATTAAGTTTTACATTTTTAAATAGCAAATAGTTACAATGCTTTGTAAAATGTGGTACAGATTTTAATTTTATAAAGACTCAACTTCTATATTTTTAATTCAACTAATACAAAGTACAAATTGAGAGAATGCTTAATTTTAGTGATAGTGGGTTAAGAACAACAATTTACAATTTCATAGTTATAAGGGAAAATTTCAGTTAGTTACTTGATTTTTTCTCATGATTCTTATCCTACTTCATATATACTTGCATGGCATCATTGCTATTTTCATGTTATTGTAATGTATATATGTATGTATGTATGTATGTATGTATGTATATGCAGATATGTATATACATATACATATAAATACACACACACATATACATATATACATATGTATACATACACATACATATATTTACATATATGTATGTATATAGTATATGTATATATATGTGTATATAGACATATGTATATATACATATACATACATACATATGTATACATATATATATGTATATGTATGTTTATATGTATATATGTATGCATGTATGTATGTATATAAATAGGTATATGTATATATGTGTGTGTACACATGTACATATGTATATGTATTCGTATCTATATATCTATATATACACATATATATATGCATATATATGTGTGTGTCTATATATACAAACATATATACATATGTGTGTATATATGTATATATACATTTACACATATGTATGTAACTATATGTTTGTTTGCACATATATGACATATATAGTGGAGTTTGAGTTTAATTTTAAAATTTTTAACTATTACATTTGTAAGTGAAACATCAAAAAATGGATTTGCTACTTATGGTTTAGGACATAAAGCAATTATATCTCACAATCATTTCATTGAAGGGAAACCCTTAAGATCTCAATTATGCAAAGGAGAAAGAGATCTTGCAATAGGGTTGTCCTAGGGTCTAATTTTAAACTAAAGAGGGGTTCACCACCAAGCTAGGGATTGAAAAGACAAATGAAATGCAAGATAAAATGCTCAACCCTAATATGATGAAATACTTCACTAAATGACCTAAAAATGCATGTAAATCAAAATAGAAAGTTGAGAGATGAAAGGTGTGCACCTAGAAACTTGAAGAAGACTGGATGAAGGCTTGAAATTCTGAAAACACAGATTTTAAAGTTTGTTGGGACTCATACACTAGTCTAGGTGATTTAGTCCCAAATTAGGGTTTCTGGGTAGAAATTGAAATCTGGTAGAGAGGTGTCTAGAACTTTTGAAATTTGCAAATTTGACCAAACTGAGACTCATACACTAGAAGTGGCATATCAGTCTAGTTAGGGTTTTTTGGAAATTCAAAGTCTGATTATTCTCTTCAAGGTCTATTCTATCCTTTCTACCTAATTTCTAGATCTGAATCTTCAATTTGTAGCTTGTAGATGTTCTCCAATGATCTTCAATGTAAGGTGACAACTTTGACAACTTTCTCCAAATTATCTCTTCAATATCTCTTCAACCTAGATTTGTAAATCACACACTAAAGAGAGGGAAAAAATGTTGTTTTGTTAGTAGAAAGGGGTTTGCCTTGGTCAAACCCCATTTTGGTAATCAAACCTTGAAATAAAATGAAATAAGAAAAGAGAATGATGAATGAACAAAATGTAATGTTGCAACTCACCAAACCCTAGCAATAAAGTGTTGCAAACATGTATGAAATGGCTCTAATGGATGTAGATCTTGACTCTTGCTTGAATGTGATAGATCTTGAATTGAATGCTAGCTTGAATCATGAAACCCTACATCACAATTGTTAGCTCAAAAACAAACATGATGCATGAAGACTTTGATATGATGCTTGATGCTTGGATAATGCTCTAAGACACTTGATAATCAACTCTTGAAGACTCTTGAATGCTCTTGTAAACACTTGAATGCTCTTATGAACTCCAATTTACTATAATGCATGAATACTTGAAGGCTTAGGATGATGTCTTGAATGCTTAGGTAAATGAGTGAAATAACCTTGTATTTATACTTGTTTATGCCAATTTTTTCAAAATTACAACACTACAAGCCAACATCAGATCTAGGAGGATAAAATCCTATAAATAATTTGAATTAAATTTAATTTTGGGCTACACGGGACTCATACGCTAGAGGTGGCATGTGAGTCCCTTTAGGCATTAATTATGGGACCATTTTCAAAAATGATTAGAAAGGTGTAAAATACAGATCGGGACCCAAAACCCTAGGTGCCAGGACTCATACGCCCAAGGTGGCATATGAGTCCCAGATCACTAAATTTGGGTCACACAACCTAAAACATTTGAATTATGATTAGATGTTGATTTATGTCAGGATTATCCTTAGAAAGATGCAAACAAAGCTTGTGGATGCAAAATAAGGCCAATTAAAGCATAAAGAAGCCCAATTATTTATGAAAACCCTAGAAAAGTGTGAAAGTGTGTTACAACACTCTAAATAAGGTACAATTAAGTTTATTTAGTTCACAAGGACCCAAGACCTAATGTGAATGTGTTAAACACATTACTACACTAGATCAAGACAACATTAAGTTTAGTTTAACAAGGAGGGCCCAAACGAGCAAGGAAAAAGTAAAGGAATACTTTTTCTATTTCCACAGTAAGGCATATTGTAACCATTAAACCATTGCATAAAAGTACAAACCTATGCCACAATTTTATAAAAGAATCGGCTAATACAAACGTAAATTTTCAACTTCAACCACATAAAAGTGGTCTTTATGTTTTGAATTTCGAAATGATGTAAACTAATGAAATGTAGAGCTCTTGATGAAGTTTATTCTTGTAATTTTAATTTTTTTTTTTGATATTCTCTTATAAATTTAAGAGCAAATTTTGAATTATTGAAAATTTTAGGAAAAAGTGACGTTGAGTTGATGTCAAGAAAAAAAATAGAAAAAAACTTTATTTCCCCTACTTTTTTTTCCAAATGGATAACTTTAATATTTAGTGCATGGAGAAAAAAATTAAAATTCTGATGCATATTTTTCTCGTAATAATCTGTTAAAGTCAAATGTATCAGAATTTGATAGTTTTCATTTGATGCCAACTATTGTCTATTTTTTATCCTTTTCAAAAACAAATTATACCCTTTTGGAGAAGATTCTCTCCTCTAGCACACCATATATTTTTCAAAATTTTAATATATTTTAGTATTTTTAAAAAATATTCTAATGAGCCTCATTTTTTATTTTAACAAACTACTTGCATTATTTAGAAACAATGTATTAAAAATAATAAAAAAAATATGTATTTGGATTCTTCACTTCGAGCTCTACAAAAGGGTATTTTTAGTTTTTTGAAAAAAATCAATCTGACTAAACAAATATCATGTTCAAGTGGAAAGTTTCAAAAATTTCTCAAAAAAGAGATGAGGTGGCTGCTAACAAGGATGCCACATAAATAGTTTCAGGTGAAAGGGTTTCAATCAAAACCCTTTCATCTGAAACCCTATCAATTGAAAACTTACATACAAATTGAGTCACATTTTAAAGCGATAAAGGGGAAAAAATTGTTTTAGTGTATCAGATGAACGGGTTTCACCCAAAAACTCTATGTGCCAGGTATAGGCCATGTAATTTTGGGTGAAATTATTTTTCCCAAAACTATTTAGGGTGAAACTATTTCACTCAAAACTATTTAGTTGGTTGAAAGTGTGACACAAGTTTGAGTTTTTACCCCATTGTCATGAAGTTATATTGATACATAGATCCACCTTCCAATATGGATTACCAATGACCTACAATAGTTATAATCAGTCCTACTAGGTACCCACAAAACCATACAATTTTAAAGAAAACAAAAATCTAGAAAACCATTATTGAAAGAAGCATTTGTGCACAACAATAAAACATTCAAGTTAGTGAATACTGAGTAGAAGCTAACACTTGAGAGAGCAACAATAGACATTATAAACATTGACCATCAAAGGTTCACATTGAATACAATTTTACATATATAATGTCTTCTTCATATTTACATCTCCCTTCTCTTAACCTAAAATAATTATATACACTTATGCAAGGTATTGCATGCATGACCTTTACAAGGAAAAAGCATTAGGGAAGAGCAACCTATAGTGAATCAATCTACCTTCGGGGGTCCACGCGGAGTACTATGAGAACCAAAAAACCTTAAAAATTTCTTGCCGACTCAACATTTCCATAGTGAGCCCAAAAAAATCCTTTTCGCTAATGTGGATAAAATCTACTATATGTACAATGATGATAAGCATATTATGTATATGTTGTTGCTAGTGTTGTGTAAATGTCTATCTCTTCTATTTTTGGTAAATTTTGTTTTGTAATTATCAATATCTTCTATATGATGTAAATGTTATTTTCTAAATGCCTATATGTTATGTATATATCGATATACATTGTAAAGTATTAATGACCATTTTTTTTTATTAATGTAAAACAAGATTTGAAGGGTACTTGAAACCCTGTAAAAAAGAGAAGGCAACACAAGAGATAAAGCAGTAACACTACCCCAAGAACCAACAGGATGATTAAACCACAATCAGGTTGATTAATGACCTTTTGTTAATATGATGTAAATACCTTTTTTTTGCCTATATCTTGCTACATTTTCTAAAATTTTAATGCCCATCTCTTCTATATGATGTAAATATTGTTTTGTAAATGTCTATTTGTTGTGTATACCCCACCTTTTTTTTAGAATTATTAAATCCTATCTATTCTATAGGATGTAAATGTTGTAGCCACTATATTGTAAGTGCATATATGGTTTCTTTAGTTATACTATTAATGCCTATTTGTTTTATATTATTAATTCATATATATTCTAAATTAACTAGATGTTGTTGGTAGTGTTCTGTAATTGGATATATGTCTTTTTTCCCTCACGATCACCTACATTAACTATACTACCCTTATCATTTACTTTTCATAGTACAGATCACTTACCCCTAGCATAGTTCCTAAGAACACATTCAAACGTGAGAGGACCAACAATTAAACAATCAAAACATATTAGCCTAAACAATATGACATACATTTAAGACTTCAACCCAAACAAACATTCAACCAAATCAATCAACCTCTCCAATTAACAACAATTAGATTGAATATTGGCATTTACACAACAACAAAAACAACATTTATAATATTTAGGATAATAAAACTAACCTGTATGAGATGGTAGCATTTGGGACACTTGGTTTCCTAAAGTCATTTTGTGTTCAACTATGTTGCATTGTACATTTCAAATTGATATGTGGATATCTGCAACATAGTTTAACACTAGAAATTATTTTGGAAAATCTAGTGAGCCCCAATGTGAATGCGATGTACTTGTAACAATTAATTAACGTAGCATTGGCGACCATTCCATTATGTGAAACCTACAAAAAATGATAATCGAGGAAGAAAATTTTGTAGTGAAATAAAAATAAAATAAATGGTGATGTATATTAGGAAGCATTAGTGAACATTCCATTGGTCCATGCTTACATTAGCAAACATCATTGTGAATATGAACAACAAGCACACACCTACCATTGCCATCAATTCCATTTGTGAAATCCTTAAGTGAATACACAACAGAGCCAAACATGTTATGGTCCCTATTCAAACAAACACTCCAGAATAAATGTCTCATTTGTGAGGTGTCAGTGAGTGGAATAAGCAAGGTTGTGTAAATTCAATGCACAAATGTGTAAAAAATTGGCGTAATTTGAAACAACTAAATGGGATGGGATGCAAAGTTAATGTGGTTGGATAAAAAGGAAAGAAGAGATGACACACGTTAAATGCAAGAAATTGAATATTAATGGTGGCGATCTACCTGCTCACCACACAACATGACAACATTTACTACTCCCCTGACATGTAATCATAAGGGGAGGTCTCAACCCATGATCGGTGAGCCATCCAAACAGGAAAATAATTCAACTTGCTCAACCTATCATTATCTTACACATGACAGATTGTATCCAGATAAAGTGAAATGAATTTAATTAATTTTTAGCAATTGAACATATGTCTAAAGAAAAAGCATTTCATTGCCATATGACAAACGTAAATGTGAAATGCCATTTTATTATTAATTGGAAGAACTATTAACTTATATTTATAACAAAAATATGTACTCAACATACAATAAACAAAAAATATGCATTTGTAGGTTGCAATTTAAATGTCATTTATTTGATTGGTTTGAGTGAGGTTAGTATGTAATCCTCAACATAGAATAAACAAAAATATTCCTTTGTAGGTTGCAATTTCAATGTTGCTTTTTATAAATTTAAGTGAGATTAGTATGTAATCGTCTACATGCAATAAAAAAGATGCCTTTGTAGGCTACAATTTTAGTGTTTTTGTGACCAGTTTCTCCTAACCTTGCTCAAAACAAGTGGGAAAAGGCTTTGCAAATTATGTGATAGTGGTTATTATTGTCAAGTTTCTGAATATTTGATGCAGGATCATCTAGGGCGTACGAGCAATCTTGCATCAATTTGTGATTGTTTTCTTTCAATAAGGGCTAATCACCTTAAGTTTGCAAAGTATGCATAGTCAGGAAGAGCTACAACATTAAGGTTTACACTTGACTTCATACGACGATCTTTGTACGGTGAATTCACTTATCAATGTTAGACGAAAATCTCAAAGTGACCCTATTTCATGTCCCATCGACATCCTGATGGTGGAAGCAACAGTAGTAAAAGGTTGCGAAGGATTCACATCGGAGGGAAGTTCACATATTTCTAGGACAACATTCAGAGTCCCTTCAACATCCGGACAAACTGTAGACATTTAGACAAGTTGCATCGAGGAGAATCTAGGCTTCGTGTGGAGTCATTTGTGAGTCCCTCCAATGGAGTGATAAGGTGTATTGAGGTGACAATGAGAATTCAGATTGACAGGGTTACAAGTCCCTTCAATATTTTGATATCAGGGAGACAAATATGTTTCGGCGAGAGGTCATGAAGGAGTATGTTTGACATCCCGTAAGGAGCTTCATCGATGGAACCTTTCCATATTGGAGTGAAAGGATTTGAAGTCCCATCGACATTGCAATGATGGGTAGATGGACAAAAACAAGAGTAGACTGATGGCAATAGGGGGCGAGTAAGGTGGTGACACGTGGTGAGAAGTTATTCATTAATTTCACATCATTGTTGGGAATCAAAGCGATCATTGGTCAAATAATTTCAAATATGAAGTCGATGGATGGAAGATGATTACCGAGTGTGAATAAAAAAATTGACGATACTGATAATGAGGTAACTGCTTGGGAGATCCTGGTGTTCATTGGACGAAGAGACGGTACTAAGGCAACATGGGGAAAATAATATTGAAGTTGACCTGAAGGAGGAGATAGATATATAGAGACAGAGAGAGAGGGAGGAAGGTGGTGGAGTAGAATGTTGGGTGATGAGATTGTGGAGTAGAGAAGAAAATCCATTTCACTTGCTGGTGAAGGAAGAACCAAGAGTGAATGCTCTGATATGTAATTTGGAAGATGACTGTAATAAGGTAGCCCATTTAATAAGGCTAAATGTTGTAATTTTTGCTTCATTCCAGAGAGAATAAAATAAGCCCATTTTCTTCTTGCAATTTTTCTATGAAAACCTATGTATTGTAGTGATTTGTAGTTTGTAAGGGTAGTACCCTTCATCAAGTGTTATCAGAGCCAGGTTGTCTTGAGTCTATAAACATAGCGCCAAATATGAGGTAGATTGTAGTAGGACCTATGAGTGTGGGTTAAGATAAAATGCCTCCTAGATTTTCCTAGCATGGTAGAGGAAGAGGCAGGGGTGGTGGAGGAAGAGATCCACCTAGAGATGAAATCAGATCCCTTAGAAGGAAATTAGAAACCTTGCAGGAAGAGGTTCATAGGAGAGAAGTGCATTGAGAAAGAGATGACAATGAAGATGAATCTGGAGAGGAAATGGAAGAAGAAGACTATGATCAAATGGATCTTGAAGAAATGAGATTAGTGAGAGCAATATCTAGCCTTGGAAAAAAACCTAAAATGGAGGTTTCAACTTTCAGTGGAAATATAAATCCTGAAGAGTCGATCAATTAGATCAACAACATGGAGGAATTTTTTGTGTTTGAGGAGGTTGAAGATTATTGCCAAGTGAGGTTTGCAAAGACAAAGTTAAAAGGTCATGCTAGTATATGGTGGAAAGAGATCCAACTTGAAAGAGGAAGACAAGGGAAGGATAAAATTTCTAAATGGGACATAATGGTGGAAAAAATGAAGCAATTTATTCCAGTTGATTATGAGTTGGAGTTGCTCAAGAAGATGCAAAGCTTGAGACAAGGAACAAGGATGGTGAAAGAATTTCACAAGGTCCTAATTTGAATAGGACATTTTAAGGAAAATAAGGAGAAATTTACTCGTTATATTAATGGGCTAAAGCCTAGCATACATGAAGAATTAGAACTGGTAAGAATGACCACCATTGAGGATGCTTATCACTTTTCCTTAAAATTCAAAGAACGACTGAACAAAATATTTGAAAGCAAAAAAAGAGGTGGAGGTCGTGGTGGAAGGACTGGTAGGTGGCCATTTGGAGCTTGAAGTGGAGATCAAAGGAAGTACGAAGGACCTGATACCAATCAAGATCAAGAAAGAGATGACTCATATTAGCCTCATGATTAGAATAGTGGAGACTGAAGAGGTACATGAAGATCTGGACAAGGACTAGGAGGAGAAGGTTTTAAAGGAACCTATTTTCAATGCAGAGATGGACATAGGGCTTATGAGTGCCCTCAAAATCAAGGGAAGAAAAATATAAGACTAGAAGGTAACACTCAAGTTTCCCATGTAGATGAAGATGCATAGTTCTCACATTTTGAAGATGCTAAAAGGGGTGAGTCCCTTGTTGTTAGAAGAGCCTTGCTGACTGAGGAGAAGGAACTAGACCAAAGAAAGAACATGTTTCACACTTGATGTAAGTGTGAAGGTAAAGTTTGTAATGTTATCATTCATGGAGGTAGCACTAATAATCTCGTGTCAAAGGAAATGGTCACTAAGTTACAATTGGAAAGGAGAAGGCATCCAAGTCCATATCAGATTGCATGGTTGTAGAATGAACAAAGGGATTTGGTCAATGGGCAATGTTTGATAAAGTTTAAGATTGGTAACTATAAGGATGAGGTTTTGTGTGATATCATACCTATGGATGTTTATCACATGTTGTTAGGTAGACCATGACAGTTTGATCAGTGAGCGGTGCATGATGGACATACTAACACTTATTCATTGACAAAGGATGGTGTTCGACATAAGCTGAAACATTTTAAGGAGATAGAAGAAAAGGTATGCAGTAATGCAAGAATTTTCTTGGTTGATGGAAGAAAGTTCCTAGAAGGTATGAGACATGACCATATGTGTTTTGCATTAATCCCTAGAGTTGACAAAGAAGGTGATAGAGATGTACCTATAGAAGTTTCAAATTTGTTGAATGGGTTTCAAGGTATTGTTTCAGATAATGTACTTAAAGGTTTTCCTCCTGTAAGAAAGATCATCCATCAGATGGATCTAATTCCTGGAGCTAGTTTTCCAAATAAGGAAGCCCATCGAATGAATCCAACATAAAATGTAAGAAGTGTTGCGCAAAGGATTAATCAAGGAGAGTTTGAGTCCATGTGTAGTACCTATAGTATTAGCACCTAAGAAGGATGGAGAATGGTGGATGTGTATAGATTCTAGAGCCATCAACAAGATCACTATCTACTATAGGTTTCCCTTGCCAAGGATGGATAACATCATGGATTTTTTGAGTGGAGTTGAGTACTTCACGAAGATAGATCTGAAGAGTGGTTACCACTAGATCTGAATTAGAGAAGGAGATGAATGGAAGACAACCTTCAAAACCAAATAAGGTTTGTACGAGTGATTAGTCATGCCTTTTGATCTAACCAATGCACCCAACACATTTATGTGACTCATGAACGAGGTATCGAATTTTTTTTTGGGTAAATTTGTTATTGTTTACTTGGATGAAATTTTGATTTTCAGTAAGACATTGGAGGAGCACTTGATGCATATTATAATTTTTTTTGAGAATTTGGGGGAAGAAAATTTGTTAATCAACTTAAAGAAGACTAATTTTGTGAAATGTGAGTTGGTATACCTAGGATTTGTGATCTTAGCAAAGGGTCTTAAGATGGATCTAGAAAAGGTGAGAGCTATTGTTGAATGGCCTACACCAAGGAGTGCTATAAAGGTAATATATTTTCATGGTTTATCAAGTTTTTATAGGGAGTTTATCAAAGGTTTCAGTAGTATTTGTGCACCCTTGACGAAATCAATGAGAGGGGATAGAAAAGAGTTCAAGTGAAGTACAGGAGCAACAAAGAGTTTTGATTTGTTGAAGAAGAAAGTTACAAAGCAACCTATTTTGGCACTCCTAGATTTCAAAAAGGTATTTCAAGTAGATTGTGATGCCAGTGGTAGCTTCATTGGATCTATTTTAAGTCAAGAAGGTAAATCCATTACCTATTTTAGTGAAAATTTGAATGATGCAAAGACAAGGTATTCTATTTATGATTAGGAGTTTTATGCTATAGTTCAGGCTTTGAAGAAATTGAGACATTACTTGTTTCGAAAGGAGTTTGTTTTATTTACTGATCATCAGGCTTTATAGTATTTAAACAATCAAGGGAAGTTGAATCAAAGGTACTTGAAATGGGTTGAATTTCTGCAAAGTTACATGTTTGTTTTGAAGCATAGGAGTGAAAGATCAAATAGAGTTGTAGATGCCTTGAGCAGGAGGCAAAATTTGTTAACAAAAATACAAATTGAAGTTGTCGAGTTCCATGAACTCAAGAACCTATATCCTAAGGATCCTGATTTTGCAAAGGCTTGGAAAGCTTGCGTAGAGCCTATTGCTTTAGAGAGGACGAGATGGTTGGATTTTACAATCGAAGATGGTATGTTGTTTCAAAGGAATTAGTTGTGCATTCCAAGAAGTTCCATGAGAGAGAACTTGATCAAGGAGAAACACAATAGAGGATTAGCTGGACACTTTAGTCAAGATAAGACATTTTCTATTTTTTAGTGAACATTACTATTGGTTGTAGTTGTAGTAGGATGTGAAGAAGTTTGTGCAAAGTTGTAGAGTATGTTAGATGGAAAAAGGAACACATCAGAATATTGGATTATATCAGCCATTACCTATACTAGAGAAGCCATGGGAGGACATCAACATGGATTTTGTTCTTGGTTTTCCGAGGACATAGTGAGGTGATGACTCCATATTTGTGGTGGTAGATAGATTTTTGAAAATGACACATTTCATTCCTTGTCATGTAAGACTAGTGATGTCATTCATATTGCAAAATTATTTTTCAGAGAGGTGGTGAGACTACATGGTCTACCTAAGAGCATAGTTTAGATAGAGATACCAAGTTCATTGGGTATTTCTGGAGGACGTTGTCTAATGTAGGAGCATCCAGGGCATACAAGAAATCTTGCATCAATTTGTGATTATTTTCTTTCAATAAGGGATAATCAAATTAATTTTACCAAGTATATATAGTCAAGAAGAGCTACAATATTAAGGTTTACACTTGACTTTATATGGTTTTCTTTGTATAGTGAACTAGCTTATTAGTGTGAGATGACGATCTCGAAGTGACCCTATTTCATGTCTCATCAACATCTCGATGGCAGAAGCAATAGTAGTAAAAGGTCGCAAAGGATTCATATTTGAGGGAAGTTCACATATCATCGAGATGACATTTAGAGTCCCTTCAACATCCTAACGAATTGTAGACATTCCACGAAGATGCATCGAGGAGACTCTAGGCTTTGGGTGGAGTTGTTTGGGAGTTCCTCCGACAGAGTGATAAGGTGTGTTGAGGTGATGACAAGACTTCAGATTGACAGGGTTACAAGTCCCTTCAATATTTTGATATCGAGGAGGCAAACATGTTTTAATGAGAGGTCATGGAGGAGTCCGTTCAACATCCCGTAAGGAGCTTCATTGGTGGAACCTTTCCATATTAGAGTGAAAGGATTTGAAGTCCCATCGATATTGTGATGTCGGGTGGATGGACGAAAATGAGAGTAGACTGATGGCGATGGGTAGATGAGTAAGGTGACAACATGTGGCAAGAAGTTATTCATTGATTTCACATCATTGTTGTGTATCAACACGATCATTGGTCAAACAATTTAAAATATGAAGCCGATGGATTTAAGACAATTATTGGGCACAAACAAAAAAAAATGATGATACTGATAACAAGGTAACTGCCTGGGAGATCCTGGTGTTCATTGGACGATGAGGTGGTACTAAGGAAACATGGGGAAAAGAATGTTGAAGTTGACCTAAAGGAAAAGATAGATAAATAGAGACAAAGAGAGGGAGGAAGGTGACAAAGTAGCAGATGGGTGATGAGCTTGTGGAGCAGAGAAGAAATCTGATCACTTGCTAGTGAAGGAAGAACCAAGAGTGAATGCTCTGATCTATAATTTGGAAAATGACTGTAATAAGGTAGCCCATATAATAAGGTTGAATGTTGTAATTTTTGCTTCATTCCAGAGAGAATAAAATAAGCCCATTTTCTTCTTGCATTTTTGCTATGCAAACCTATGTATTGTAGTGAGTTCTAGTTTGTAAGGGGAGTACCTTTCATCAAGATTGTTATAGGAGCCACATTCTCGTCCCTTGTTAGTGGAATTTAATTAAAGGTTGCATGACATACAATTGGACTTAAAAATAGAGTGCAACTTACATGAGATGGGGTAAGAGATGAGCAATCCATAACAGTTGAATATTTAGGGACATTAATGTTCATCATATCCCGTAACAATGTATGATTTTCTGGTAAGGGGTTAAGTGGATTACTTAACGTCCTTTGTCTATGTAAATCCCTCCTTGCTTCCTCAAGCTCCTTGTCCTTTTTGTCTTGCTCCCTTTGAATCCTCTCTTGTTATTTTTTTTCTCTAATATTTTTTTCTCTTTTGATTGACGTTGTATTTCCCTATCTAATTTATCTTTTTCCTTCAATTCCTTTGCCATAACATGTGTTGACTTTCTCTCCTCGATTTATTGTCTCTTTCATAATTTAAGGTCCTCTATTTTTTTCTTTCTTTCCTCTTGCTGCATTAAAAGACTCATGTAGTCATCTATTGTTAACAATTAAGACTGTTGACTTACCCAAATTATATTATCATTTGCATTCTTGCTTCTTTTGGTGACAATGTGTATGGGAAACTTAAAATAATTTTGTGATGATCAAATCAATTTGGGAATCCCCATGATTGATAGGTGCATTGGTGTTGTGTTCTACTTTTTTGTAATTTTCCTCTCTATCTTGGGTGAATTATGTGTTACCTCCACCACCTAAACCTTCACATTCGATATACTAATGTACCATTTTAGGTATAATCAAAGTGGGCGGTGGATATGGGAATGAAATTTTTTCTTGTTCTTCATGGCATTAATAAATCAATACCAAAATTCATAGCTTTCTCCAACAACTATGATGGATAGCTTGGCTCTAAAGGAAGACTAAGTCCATCTTCCATTTCATCATGCTGACTATATGCCATTTCATCACTCACCAATTGTACAACTTAATCATTGGGATTAATTTTAGGTGAATCAAATGTACCTTTGTGTTGTGATTCATGTTTTGTAGAATGCAATTCAACATCTGCAAGATTGGATAGCAATGTGTTGGCCACTTCATTGGGTGAAACATCATTCTCGAATAAACTAAGGATGTTTTGCAATATAAAAGAATTGGTCTATATGCTAAACTAAAATGTGTCATTGGGACGCATGTCCTTCATGAGTGCTTCTAGATTGTGGGGCCATAAAATTGTCCTTTTGAGTCTTGCCATGATTTTTTCCATTTTCAATTCTTTTTTAGTGATTTTCTACCTAGTTCTACCAATTATTCCCTCCTAATTTTGAGGTTTGGATACCTTTCCAATCATACTTCACTTTCAAATTTGAATTGCGATTTAAATGTTGAAAACACATTCACTTCAAAAGTTTGTATTTTATGTGATCTATGCACCAATAATGTAAGCAAATCAATACACAAAATCCTTGCCTCTTGGATAGTTGTAACAACGGTATGGCTTCCATGACCATCAAATTTGAGAAAGTGCATATTTGTGGGTGACACACAACCTAAAATTGACCATGCAATGCGGTGCAACCAATTCATAACAAATATTTCTTCATCCATGTGTGTGGATGGGATAACATGCAAGAACCCAGTTCATATCCAACAATGTAATTTTTTAGCTATTTTTTACCCTTAAACAAATAGAAGTTTGGTATGCTCTATCCAATAACATTAAAACAATAGAGAATGGTTATCCATTCTTGACTCTTAGGAATGATGTAAGACACACTTTTGCTACCTCTTTTTGCTAACACCCTCACGACACCATTTCTCCCTACTTGAATACTATGTTCGTTGTAGTTCCAAATTTTTTTGACCTCCATACAGATTTGTATTGTGCACCTTGGAAAATTTCATGTAGAAAGAAGACACAATAACACATATGAGGTTCAATTCCTTGTATTTGTCAAGGCCTTCTATTGTCCTCAAGGTGAGTTCAAGATGATGACTTTTAAATCCAATCCACCAAGACTTACCAGATAGTTCATCTTTAAATGGGTTGGTTCTAGTTTGGAATATTTGGGATACCTCTACCTTGAGATTGATAATCTCAAGGCCATGGTTAACTATAGTCATCTCTTTATACCATTCCACAATTAAATTATCTTCAGTTTCTATCAACATAGTTGGGGACATTTCTTCGATGTGGATGTTATCCCACCTAACCAGTTGGTGAGAGTGTTTGTTGGGATTATTCATTTCTTTGTTGCAACTCTTGTGGACATACAATTATCCTCAACACCTTGAAGAGCTTTGTCCATATCTTATTTAATCCACTCCTTTTCTTGCAATGTTTTATTCTATGTTCTTGTAGCTGCACTCACCTAAACAACTTTCTCAATAGGTTTTGGAGTGGTCTCAACATGAACTTGAGGCTCTTGAGATGGATGGAATCTAAATCCTCTTTTCCATGGAGGGAAGGTTGTATTTAGTATTCTTGGGCCATTTCAGGTCCTCATTTAAGCTTTGTTCATCATTTGTAGAGAACATATAATATTTAGCTCAATAGTTTGGATATTTGATGGTCATTTTAATCCTTTATGTACAAAATTAAGGAAGCAAAAAATATAAAGCATGCAACTTGAATATAATGAACAATGGAATAAAATTTTTAGTATATTTGACATATAATAAAATTATATTATACCATTTTCATAACTAGTCACAATTTTTTGTGTGTATGTTGAGTTTGCTTCATAGTGATGCTTGAACATAATAATAGTAATTCATGGTCGAACAAAAGTTTTGTTTTTTAATTTACATGTATAGTTTTTCAGTTTGTATTATATAAGATGTTTATAGTTTTCTTTTTATACCATTTTTGTCTTCTCTTCCCTCTTCCTTTAAAACTTTTGTGGCAATGTTCCTAAGAAAACAATTTTTTTTTATAAAATAATATATATTATGCTAAAAGAGATGGAAATAAAAATGTTAAAATGAAAAGTACACACATGCATCTTAGAACATATTCATATAACTATTGTAGTAGTGCAAGAGGGCAGATAAGATCCATGAAGGATCATAAGTGGAAATAAAAGAATTTTAGTAAGTTGTGATATGTAACACAAATTAGAGGTAGCGCAAATACAAAGCTCTTGGTTATGGAATATGATTGAGAGAAATTAAAGATGTCAAGTACTATAAAAAATGAGCCATGCCTAGCCAAAAAGATGAATAAATTGAAAATGACAACGTGGTTGCCACCTTGCTATATGAGGTTTCTAAAAAATGATCAAACCTATCCAAGACATAGTGAAAAAGGTTAAAATGATGGAAATTTATTGTCATCAAAAGATAAAAGAAGAGGCCAAGATAGGCCAAATGAAATCATTATAATTATCACCATATAATGAATGCCAATGTTATGCCCTTGTAATTATAGGAAAAATGAGAGTTGGTAAGTTGTAGCTAAATAGAATAAAGGAAATAAGTTTTTTAAGGTTGTAAGAGAGGAAATAAATTAGGTGGATGTATAAGTAAATTCCCCTAGGAATTAAAATAATTTCTCTTGTGATCCAAGAAAATGCACAATGCTTGAACGATACTGATCAATAGTCCTGTGTGATAGATATAGTAGTAGGAATAAGAACAAGGAAGGAATGAAAGCTAAGGTGATTATCTTATCATAAAAATAAAGATAAATTACATCAAGCAAAGAAAAAGTGATAATATAGGAGAAAGTAAAATATTATGAATTAAAAGAGGAATATATAAGTGTTATCAATGAAGTATGTGATGAGTTCAATTTTTGACTACTTTTATTTATTAAGTTTATGTCTTTTATCATTTCAATTTTCCAAAGCTCATAGACAATTATAAGACATATATATCTTTTATATCTTTTATGCATCTTAAACCAAATTTCAGTATGTGGTAATACAAATATGATATGATGAGATTTGTATGTGTGAATGTATGAATGTTCGTGAAATTTAGTATGATGCTATGCTTAACTTATGGTTATTAATGATGTGTGTGCTTTAAAATGAAACTAACCTCTTGCAGCTAGAAGAATTTTAACTCACAATAACTAGGATTTCTAACCTGCAACATAAGGATTGCAAGCAATTGCAGGGGAGAAGCCAGAATGAATAAAGAACGAAAAATCCAAAGAAGAATAGAGGTATCCATTGAATGGTCAACTGTGAGTCAATACAAGCACACTAAATAAGATGATTGAAAGAAGAAAGTGGTTGTTTGAGTAGGAGTAACCTGTGACATGGCATTTACTATGAAACACATCTCTATCATTATGGTCAACCATTAGGGAAGAGTTCTAAGTTAGTTTGTCTTCTTCTACTTTTTAATTATGGTTTTATCTTGCAAGACTAAGTCATCTCCTTATTCTTGACGGAGAGTGGACAAAAACATTATGGTTCTATTTTCAGTCCAAGGATGAATAAGACTCCTTGCAAACCCTATATAGTAAGATCTATTGTGAGGAGTGAATCTAGTTACTAGTTATCTAGTTTATTTTTTATCACTATTAGTTTACTATTATTAGTTGAATAATGGATATGTATTACTAAGTAAGAAATCTTGATTAGATTTTTGTTAGATTTTAGAGTTATCATGCAAAAAAGGAGTTAGCTCAGTTTCATGAATTGTTGATTAAGTAGTAAGCAATATATGTTGTGGAAGAAACAACTCAAGCAAGAGACACTTGAGCTACTACTATCCATTGTATTTTTTGTTATTAGATTAGTTCATATTTTTTTGAATTAAAATAGTTTCCAATTACATGCATATGGGGATTCATGATTCTGTAGTTGAATTAGATTATGTAGCTTAAATCATTGTTTTATACTCTTGGAGTGATTAGTTATAGTTCAGTCTTAGAAGTTAGTAGTCACAATCTTAAGTGATAAGTACCTGCAACACAAGTAACTATTTGTGTTATTTTCCCTATTTTTCTAGTTAACATTTCATTTCCTTTTTCTAGTTTTCATCATTTTCTGTACATGTGTAAATCACCTATACTCATTGATATAGGTCGTGTAGAATCCATGAATGCACATATAGTGCCAATACTATCAAAAGCTTATGAAGTCTTGGTTGATAATTAAATGAAGCCTCTCATAAAATATGAACTATTTAGTTAGGAAGACATCCTCTGAATTGTGTATCTACTTGTAACACCAAGTTAATTAGACATTAGAGAGGCCCTACATTTTTGGCATCATTTCTAGGGATGATGCTAATTTCAGGATTCTCCTATGTATTTCTAATTCTTTTCAAGCTTTCCTAGTTTAACAATTTTATTTTTAGCATTAGGGAAAATGGGTTTTAAGCCAACACAACACATGTTACTAACAATGTGTAGGAATTGTTGAAAAATAAAGTCATAAATATTGCATGTGGAGGAAAAGAGACGCTTTGGGAAGATTTATCCCTTTAGCACACAAAGCATTGTAGGATATTGGTGAACATAGTGAACAGAGCAAGGGTATTCTTGAAGAAGAATCATCCCTGACACTAGTACCTACACCAAAAATAGAGGAAATTTCCCACATACACATCAACATCATGGTTGATGCAACAGTTGAAGACCCACCAGAGAATGTAACATTTGAGAACTCCCTATAGAAAACTAGGTGAGAGTTTCTGCTTTGAAGAATATACCTCCTTCAACTCTACCTATCTTCTATGGATTGGTTATAGAGGATCCATTTACACCTTTATTTTTGAGTTTGATGTGTTATGCCAAAGTTATGACTATACAATAGATGCTCACAAATTCAAATTATTTTCAACAACACTGAAAGATGGTTCATGTGGTTGGGAAGAAATGTTCCCAGTTGTAACATAATGAAGACAAATCTCCTAGATAAATACCAAGATTGTTGTAGAGGCATGGATAGAAAGAGGGATGGCATCTTTAGGATGTCACAAAAGGAAGATGAATCTTTGGAAGACTATGCGCTAAATGCACAAGACAACTAAGAGGGGGTGAATTGGTTGTACCTTAAAACTTCAAAAACCTTCACAAACATTTGGATCCATATTAATTCAATTAACCCTTAATCTGTTAGAATGATTTATCATGAAAACATATAACAAAAACACAACCAAAGAAACATTATTCACAATGGAACACTAGATTTACGTGGAAAATGCAAGAAGGGAAAAACCACAATGAGGATTAACTCACAATATAAAGTAATATCAACATGATTACAAAGGGCTCACTACCCAGAAGAAAGAAAGATTCACTTCCAAAATAGAAAAGAAGATAGAGAAGAATGTTAGAGTGAGAAATCTATCTCAATGCAACAAAAAAGTCCACCATAGTATTAATAACACCTTCGTAGTCTTATTGAATATTGTAGACACCTTCTGCTCGTTGCATCCAATACTCTAACACATGAAAGCTCACATTGCATTGCATAAATTTTCACCTCACAACTCTACAATTCATATCATTCACATCACACACATATATCTTATCATCCGTCAACAACTCAACACATATTTATACCATCTTCAACCTTGAAAGCATTCTCCAAGGTTGACTATGCACCTCAATCGTGCAAATTCAAATTAGGTCAAAACCAAAACATTCCCATGGTGGAAATGAATGAAGGAAAACCACAACACATCTTAACTCATGCCTAAAACCACTCATACATTCCATGCTATTCTTCCAAAAACATCGAAGCAACTCTGCAATTAGTGTAAACACCATTAAAAAATTAAGTACATGCTTCATTTGATCTAAAGACAACTCATGGATAATAAATGTCACTTGAACATAATTTGAAATATTCCTCAAACACCCTAAAATACAAAAAATTCCTTCACAACAACTTTCACTTGAAGAATTACACACCTAATACACTTAGATAGTTCTGCTAAACACAACTCAAGAAACCAACTTTTGAAGCATCCAACCTCAAAAAAATTCAACTACAAAAAGATACAAACACTATCAAAACCCTTCCAAATATGTGACTTGAAACCACTCTATGGAGAAATGTGGAGCAAAACCATTTCTCTTAGACACCTCTGTAATACATAGTTCACACACTGGTGAACATAAATTCCTCTGCACAATGATCCAACACACCAGATTTTGGATGCAACACCTTTGAACACCTCTGATCAACATATCCAAACAACACAAGAAAATATTCAACATAGAAGAAATTTGGAGTGAAACTAGAATGCTACTCTACAACATAGAACACCACTACAACATAGCAACTCAACTACATCACACACATCTATCTTATCATCCCTCAACAATTTGACATATATTTATACCATCTTCAACCTTGAAAGCATTCTCCAAGGTTGGTTATGTACCTCAACTGTGCAAATTCAAATTAGGTCAAAACTAAAACAATCCTACGGTGAAAAGGAATGAAGGTGGACTACCAAAGATCTTAACTTATACCTAAAACCACTCATATATGCCATGCCATGCTTCCAAAAACATCGAAGCAACTCCGTAACTAGTGTAAACACCCAAGGTTGGCTGAACCCGTGTAAACAAAATTAAACAATTAAGTACATGCTTCCTTTGATCTAAAGACAACTCGTGGATAATAAATGTCACTTGAACATAATCTGAAATATTCCACAAACACCCTAAAATCCAAAAAATTCCTTCACAACAACTTTCACTTGAAGAATTACACACCCAGTACACTCAAACAATTCTGCCATACACAATAACTAAAGAAATCAACTTTCAAAGCACCAAACCTCAAATAAATTCAACTGCAAAAAGATACAAACACTATCAAAATCCTTCCAAATCTGCAAGACCTAAAACCACTCTATGGAGAAATGCGGAGTAAAACCATTTCTCCTAGACATCTCTGCAATACATAGTTCACACATTGGTGAACACAACTTCCTCTGCATAATGATCCAACACACCAAATTTTGGATGCAACACCTCTGAACACTTCTGATCAACATATCCAAACCACACAAGATGATCTTCAATATAGAAGAAATATGGAGTAAAACCATAACACTAATTTGCAACACATAATACCACTACAACATAGTAACTCAACCATACATCCATAGATAAAATCTTATCAAACAAACACTAGAGGTTGAAACCAGTAGCTTGATAATGACAACATAATGCAACTAATCAAGGCATCATCATAGAAAACATCAACTTAATGCCAACTGCTCACACCCTTGCAAAAATATCCTACTCATATAGTTGACACCAACGATAATACCAAAAGCTTTTTGACATCAATGACAACACCAACTGCACATACTTGTAACTATCTCCCCCTTTGTCATTGATGGCAACACATGATGTGAAAAACCATAAACAACAAACACAACAACTTCGATCATCAATATTCTGCCCCATACCAACTCATTATCTCTTTTCTCCCCCTTAGCTAACTCATGACTCTCTCTCCCTTTGTTAGCTAGCTCACCTTATTTTTCACATGACTCATTCTCCCCCTTTGACATCAATGGAAAATGGCAATAGATTTGCATCTCTCTCATTGATATCAAATTGCACTACATACTCCCCCTTAGGAGCACATACCATATTGTATCAATCAACAACCACTGCACAATGAAAACACTTACTCATCTTGACAGTGAAAACTAATAACACCACTACCTACTTCCCCTGAGAGGTAGCCAATAACATCAGTCTAGACCAAAGAATGAATCTTGAGATCCATTGGATTGATGCATATCCTTCTGCATCTAATTCAAAGGAGGGGCAATAACCCCAACCTTCTCTCAAAGATACTCAAAATTATCTTGTTGGGACCTCCAAAATTTGGCTAAATTTTGAGGGCCCATGTAAAATTTTGCCTAATGCACTCAAAAGTACCCTTGTAGAATAAGCCCAAGTCGCTCACTTTGGGAGCTTATAATTTGACATCCATGAATTGTCATGAAAAATCACTTTGGGGAAGTGTTTAGCAGCTATCAGAGATGGTGTGTGACCATTTGTAGCCTCCTTGGATTAGTTTTGGTGAGTTTTTGAAGTCTTGGTTTCAAGGTCCAGAAGTTGGTTTGCTGTTTACACATGTTGCACCTTTCTGAGTAGGCCATCTTTGTGATGTTATATCTTTGTGTCTATTGAGTATTAAGCCCAAATGATATTTTTCCATGATTCTTTACATCTTAATGAAGCCCCATGTCAGTTGGAATAGCCCCATGAATCCATTTGCTAAGTTTTCTAGCTTGAATCCATTTGCAAAAAGTTCAGATTTGCAAATTGGATAGTGTCAAATCTGTAGAAAGTAGCCTCACATTTGAATTTTTATTTTGCAACCTTTTAACCTTCATGTGAAAGTGGTTGTTCACTGTGATTGCATATATTATTATCTACCACTTGGTAGGTTTGTAGCCCCCTAGATCCACATTTTCTATTTTTTCAAAGCCCATTCCAAATGAACTTTTTCAAGGTTTCAAAATCAACATTTCTAGATTTTTAGAGAAGACAACTTTGAGCATTAATATCTCACACATGTGATCAAATAAGGTCAAATCCCTCTTGCACACATATTCAGTGTACCAAATTGACCTAGAGTGTTTTGTGGAAGCCCCCAGAAGTTGTTTTGATATTTTTTCAAATTGGTGACTTTGAGAGCCTTGATTGGTTCTGAACAGGTGTGTTTGCATAAATGACCGACTAAACAACTTTGACATTGAATAAATTTCACCTTAGGATCTATTTTTCCAAACCATCTTTTTCATTGCATTATGGGGTCAAATTTCTACACGCCTGTTGAATTTCATGCTTTCAAGATAAGTTCTGATGGGTTATTTAATTGCTTTCTGATTGCAACATGGCCAAAAATGGTGTTCTAGAAAGTTTCAAATTTTGCAATTCTAATGACAACCCATTTCTTGTTTGGTTTTGAAACATCTACAACTCTATTTTTATCAAGATCGGAGGTCATTTGATACATTATTTTAATGTATTTCTATTGTGGTGAACACGTCCCGTGGCCAGTTTACAAAGGAAGTACCTGATTCTTGATGGCTGGGAAAAATTTGGGGAAATGGGTTTTCTCTAAATAATTGATTATGACCACACACAAAAAATATTAGCTCCAGGGGTTACCGTTTTTCCACAATAAATTTCTCCAAATGGGTCGCAGACGCTATTAAAATTCACAATTTTTCTAAAGTTTCAAATGTTAATATTTAAAATATCGTGCATTTGTAAAAGATGCATTTAGGGAAAACATAAATGAAATTTTAAATGTTTGGGAGGAAAAGCAAGTTTAATTCTTGCTTTCTATTGGCCGAAGTCACGACGCAACACGACTGGGAGAAATCTTGGTTTGAAGTTTTTTCTCTCATCAAATATGTGATGGAGCAATGTTGTGTTCTCTCCATCGCGTATTGTGGATTTAAATTCTATTTCCTTTTGCATATTGGTGATGCGAGATATGCTGTGTGAGTAGTGGCGAGGTTGTGTGGGAAAATTGGGCGCATTTTCCTTGCACATGAACGGTTGCATTTGCAGTAAAATGCTTCAAAATTGTTTGGGGATTTTCTATTTTAGCGTTGCCATCCAGGTTGTATTGTTTTGTGTTCAACTTCCTCTCAGTTGGGGCAAGCCCATATTCACATGGTAGCCATGAAAGGAGGGTAAAGTTGCAAATTGACTACTGTAAACATGCTTGACATCGCCAACGTCCATGGAAGTTGTAGAATGCGGATCAAAATTAGGGCATTTTTTCCATTATCTCTTATCTCTGATTTGACTCTTTGTCTCCATGTTGCATCCACGATGAACAAAGCTGAGTTCTTTTCATCGTGCATCATAAATAAGTGTTGCCTTCCTCTCTTGAAAATGGTGATCAACAATGATAAATTAGTTTTGTGGGCATCGCTATTTAATTTTAGCATTCCCAAATACATTAGAGATTGGCATTGAAACTAAGCTGTATAGTTTTATCGGGCATCGCTAATTGATTTTAGCTTTCTCAAGTAAATGAGAGATGGGCGATATGTTGGAGTAAAGAGTGTGGTGGGCCTAGGTGAAAGTTATTTTAAAAGTTTTTCTCAAACTTTTAAATTATTTGCCAAGTGTAAAAGGATTTCCTTTTAAAATGTAAATTTTAAATGTGAAGGTGCATGGGTAAGTTTATATTTGCTTGATGAATGATTTTTTCACAAGAATTGGGCAACATTTTTTCATCGCCATTATATTTCTCATTTCTCATTTTCTATTGGAGATGTGCGATGGAGGCCTTGTGTGAGATGGTGGTGGGGCCCAAAATTCGTTTTTAATATTATCATTTGATAATGTTTTAAAGGTGAGTGAATTTTAAAAAATGTGAAAACAAGTGAATGGCTTCCTACAACCATTTTAAATTTTAAAATCTTCATAAAGATTTTAAATCAAAAGCTTTTATTTGCTAGACATTTAAATTGAAAATTTCTCATTTTCTATTGGAGATGTGTGATGGAGGCCTTGTGTGAGATGGTGGTGGGGCCCGAAATTCATTTTTAATATTATCATTTGATAATGTTTTAAAGGTGAATGAATTTTTAAAAATGTGAAAACAGGTGAATGGCTTCCTACAACCATTTTAAATTTTAAAATCTTCATAAATATTTTAAATCAAAAGCTTTTATTTGCTAGACATTTAAATTGAAAATTCGCTGGTGAAGTATCATATTTTCCCGAGAGAGTTTTAGAAGCCTTCACATTTAAAATGACAAAAGGATTAAATGCTTCCATTTTAAAGTCAAATGTTTTATTTGCTGAGATCAAAATGTAAAAGTTTCATAGTAAAAGCAAAAAGAAAACATAGCTACAAAAAGTGAAAGATGAATAGGTGAAAGGGAGATTTTTATTTTTACAGTGAAGGGTTTTTAACAACAAAACAAAATATTATTTCAGCTGCAAAGAAGGGCATAATGACGAATGTTGAAGTTTTCCCATGGGGAATATTTTTCTGTTGCAGGACAGTGGAGTGAGGATCAAGAAAACAAAGAGCAGGTTAAATATTCTTGAGCAAGCTAAGGCAGTTATTGGTCGATGGTGCTGATTATGCCAGGTGTCTTTGGGAGATCACCATTTAGGGTTTTTATTTTTTCCTTAAGTGCTGATTTCTACTCCATTTTTAAAAAAGGTTGTTTTGTAATTGATCATAGAGAACACTATAATGTGGATACAAAGCATTTTCAGAGTTAAGTTTTAGGGTATGAGTATATCAATATTTATGTAATTTTGATTGCAATACTGACAAAATAATGCTGAATGTTTCAAGTTTGATGCTATTTTACTCTCTTGTGTACTGGTTTTATAGATTATGAATAATACAATCAAGGTTGTCTTATTTGTCTCTATCAATTTTATATAGACGTGTGGCTCTATTCTTTTTTATTAATTCAAAGAATTAATGTAGGGACTTGAATATGGCTATAAGTTTGTATTGAACTGAGTGCTATAATGCTAGTAAGAAGTAAAGGTTAAAACACAATGTTGAAATGCTATAAGGCAACATTTCAGAGCTTCATATACTGTCAAATGTAAAAATTGTTATCAGATTATGTATGTGTTTGAGTTGACTCCGTTCCAAGGATGAGACATTGATCTAAGTGTGTTATTCATGTTACATTGTTGATTAATGCAACAACTAATCATATTTTAAATAAAATATACTTATTAGTCTTGTGGGTGTGTGTGGAATTCAAAGAATCATAGCTCTCATGTTTAATCTGTACACTGCAATGAAGGTTAGCCATATCTTCAAGGTATTATGTTTGTTAAGCATATAAAGGAGATTTATCTGTTTACTATGTGTTTGACACTTTGAGACGACACAAGTATCTAAGAGCATACTATTGGGATCACCCTCCTAGGTTTAACAGAGCTTGAAGTGTAGGGGAGAAAGGGGTATTCTATTCACTTTCTTGTTTGTTGGCCAAATCTCTCCTTGAATTTGACCATAAGGCCTGGCAACCCTTTAGAATTCAAGTTGATATTTGATTTGGGAACCAATAGAAATGGCGACTCTGTTGGGGATACTTTGAATCTCCAGTTGCAGACTATTAGAGTCAAAAGTTTGGTGAATCTGAACATCTGGTTTAGATATTAAGAAGTTGTCAGACCTGGAAAGGGTTGTGTTGCAACAATTTTAAATAAATTTATGTGTGATTTTGCTGCAAGAGAAGACCCAAAAGGAAATTCATCTTTGAAAGAGCTTCATACTGTTTGAAGTTCAGTCCAGTATGAAGAGAGGTGGCAACTCTGTCAAATGAACTTGATGAAGATATGAAGAATGTTTCAAATTTGCAAAGATTTCCAAATAGGAAGAAGAATTTACACTAGCTGCAACACATCCAGGTATTCTCCATATTTTGGTTTTCAAAAAAAGATAAAACTGTATATGAGAACCATATTTGTAAGACTTGAAAATTCGATTCCCTATTGAGTGATTAAGCACTAAGGAAGGAAATAGTAGTGATAGGCTTACATACCTTTGTGTTACTAGATTGTAGTATCTATTATGAAGTGATGTATGCAATGTTTTTAAAGAAACACATGTAGAAGATCTTAAGCAATTTGAGATAGAAATTTGTATTGTAAAAGCTTAAGATTATGTTATAAAAGAAGTTTGAGTTTCCCTGTGTAATTACATGGTATGAAAAAGCTTGTAGAGTTGTAAGAAAAGGTGCATCAATATATGTATCCTTGTATGGTTCCTAGTGCAACCATGGTTTGTAATCAACCGCTGCCATGTAATAAAAGAAGTTTCAACATTAAAAGGTACATGACCATAAATTTTGATGGCATTTGTGGTTACCCAAATGTTATTCCACCCAATATTAGAAATGAGCTACCAAATTTTGGTGGTACAAAGTGTGAATCAACCAATAATCATTTGTAGTAATTCAACAATTTAATGGATGACTTTGAAGTAGATCATGAGGATGTGATCATGAAGCTGTTTGTTTAGTCTCTAAAAGGAAATTCAAGAGATTGGTTCTCTGATTTACCAGCATGCTCTATCTGCTCTTGGGAGGAATTCAGAGTAGTGTTCATAGAGCAATTTGGTGAAATAATTAGTGTTGGTTATATGCTTAACAAATTTATGAACATTGAGAAAGAGGAAGACAAGCTAGTCCCAACATTTAACTGGAGATTTTCTAAAACATTAAGGGACATTCCTGACGTTTTGGGACTAAGTGATGTAGTGTGTTTGGTTGTATATTTGGGAGCTTTTGATAATAAGATGAGTTGTCTGGTGAGAGATAAAGATTCCAAAACCTTGCATCAAGTATACGAGATAGCCATGAACATTGAAAACAACCGAAATTATGGAATGTATAGGGGTCATTTGAATACAAGTGTTTGCTGCCATAAGACACCAAATGTTAATAAAAGGTGTAAGTCAGAAGTTAAAAATGATATCAGAGCACTTACACCCCAATTGTTTTATCTTATACAGTACTTTTCTTGAATCCTTGCTATAAAAAGTACCTATCTAACCTTGCATACCAAGCTTTGGGAGCTTGCTTCAATCCATATAGTGCCTTCTTCAATATGCAAACCATATCTAGTTTATATGATAACTGAAATCCTTCTAGTTGTTCTATGTATACTTCTGGGTAAAAGCACAAAGTTGTGTCACAATTTTGGCCAACTAAATAGTTCCGAGTGAAAATATTTTGACCTAAAATATTTTAGTCGAACTAGCTTTTCTCGAAATCACGTGGCCTATACGTGGCACATAGAGTTTTGGGTGAAAACCTTTTGCTGGAAACTAAAAAAAAATGAATTTTTTACTTTGTTGCATCAAAATGTGGCTAAATTTTATGTGCAATATTTCGATAGAAAAGGTTTCAATTGAAACCCTTTCTACCGAAACTTTCTATGTGGCATCCTAGTTGGCAGCCAACTCAACTTTTTTCAAATTTTTTTAAAACTTTCAATTTTAGCTAAGTATTTATTAAGTCAAAATGATGTTTAAAAATAAATAAAATACCCTTTTATAGAGCTCAAGTGGTGAATCTGAATATGTACTTTTTTTAATATTTTGATTAGTTTTAATATATTTTAATTTTAAAATAATGAAAGTAGGTTGTTAAAGTTAAAAAAGAGGCTAATTAGAAATTAAAAAATAGTAAAACATATTATTATTTTTTTGAAAAATATATGGTGCACTAGAGGAGAGAGTCCTCTTCAAAAGGGTATAATTTGTTTTTTGAAAATGATTAAAACAATAGACTATAGTTGACGTCCAATGAAAACTGTCAAATTCTGACAAGTTTGAATTTAAAATGTTATTACGAGAAAAATATACATCAAAATTTCATTTTTTTCATGCACTAGATATTGAAGTTACCTATTTGGAGAAAAAAATTAGGGGAAAATGAAGTTTTTTCTATTTGTTTCTTAATGTCAAGTGAACGCCACCTTTTCTTGAAATTTTCAGCATTCCAAAATCTGCTCTTAAATTGATAAAAAAATAATCAAAACAATTTTAAAAAATCTGAAAAATTACAAGATTAAACTTCATCAATATTTCTACCTTTCATTAGTTTACATAATTTTGAAATTCAAAATATAAAGAACACTTTTACGGTCGAAGTTCAATTTTTTTTTGTTGCTGTTGGCCGATTCCTTATAAAGTGGGACATAGGTTTGTGATTTTACCTTTCTTCAAATTCTCCATTCAAGAAATAAAACTTCACATTCATTTGATAAACTTTGAAATCCTTATGTGTTGCAAAAGCCAAGAACATCTTCATAGCTTCCATTCTTGCCATTGGAACAAATGTCTCCTCAAAGTCTATTCCTTCTACTTGTGATTAGCCTTTACACACAAGTCTTTCCTTGTTTCTTACCACTTCTCCACTTTCATTTAGTTTGTTTTAGAATACCCACTTAGTTCCAATCACATTCTTGTTCACTATTCTTGGGACAAGTTCCCAAGTTTGATTCTTCTGAATCTGCATTAGATATTCTTTCATAGCCTTGATCCAATACTCATCCTTGCATGCTTCAATCACTGTTTTGAGTTCAACTTTAGAAATTAAACATAGATTTAATTGTTCTTCAACATCTTTCCTTCTTTTTGGTACACCTTTGCTCTTATCACCAATGATCTATTATTTAGAATGATTCTTTTGCACATATTTAGGAGTTTTATGAATCTTTTCTAGAGCTTCTTCCTCTTCAATCTACATTTATTTTTTCTAAGATTTTTCTTCTTCTATGCAAGAAGACTCATCTGATTCATACCAATCTATCACCAGTAAATTATTTTTTAGGTCTTCATTAACCTTAAAACTTGCACTCTCAACAATCTTTCTTAGCCTCTTGTTGTAGCATTGGTAAGCTTTATTTCTAGTAGAGTATCCAAGGAAGATACCTTCATCAGACCTTGTATCAAACTTTCCTAAGTTTTCTTCATCTCTTTTGATATAGCAATTTCTTCCAAACACTTTGAAGTATTTAATAGTAGAATTTATCCATATCGTAGCTCATAGGGAGTCTTTGTGCCATCTATTCTTTCTTTCACTCTACTAAGTATATAAATAGTAGTATGAATTTCTTCTCTCCAATATACTTTTGATAGATTTGATTCTTTCATCATTGTCCTTGCAACTTCCTGAACAATTCTATTCTTTCTTTCAACCACTCCATCTGTTGAGGAGTCCTAGAGGCAAATAAATGCCTCTTTATTCCACGATTCTCACAAAATATATTGAACTCATTAGAGGTGAACTCTCCACCTCTATCAGAACTCAAGCATTTTATCTTCATATCCATTTCATTCTCAACCATAACTTTGAATGCTTTAAACTTATCTAGAGCTTCTGATTTTTCTTTGAGAAAAGTAACCTATGTCATTCTAGAATAATCATTAATCAATAGAATGAAATACCTATAACCTTGAAGACTTATTACTTTGGTAGGACCGAAAAGATTTATATGGACCAATTCCAACAGTTTGATAGAAGATCATTCTTTGAATTTGAAACTTCTTTCTTTCTTTCCAACTTAACATTCCTTACAAACAACATTGATAGGCTTTGTAATTTTGGCAGATCTCTCACAACTTGAACTGAACTAATTCTTATTAGGCTATCAAAATTGATGTGACACATTCTTCTATGCCATAGCCAACTCTCATTGATTTGAGCCATGAAACAATAACCATCAACACCTTTGAGTTGATAGACATTTCCACCTATCCTTCCAACAACAACCATAGTTTTAGAGCCTTTTCTAATCTCATACCCATCATCCTAAAACATAAGATTGTATCCTTTGCTACACATTTATCCAAAACTCAAGAGGTTATGTATTAAACCATTAACATAGAGTACATAATCAGTATTATTCTTGCCATCAAAACTAATTGAACCTTATCCACAAATATTTGTAGATGTATCATCACCAAACCTAACCAATCCTCCATATTTGTCAAGTTTAACAAAATTACTCTTATCACCAGTTATATGATTAGAGCATCCACTATCAATGATCCATTAGTTATCATGTATAGCATGAAAAGTAGACACCAAAGTGCCTTCAGTATTAGCACTTGCTTCTAGAGAAATTTCCTTCACACATCTCTTAGAGTAAGTAGAATTGGTTTCATCTTTTAAATCCATGAACAAGCATTCACCATCCTCATCATCTCCATAATTAGATTCATCATCATATATGCAGGAATCTTCTCTAACATAATAGCTTTTCTTAATCATCTTACCTTCGTTCTTATTTTTGTCATTCAAAGCTTTGTTTGGAAATATTGAAGCATAACGACCTATCTTTCCACAACTAAAACATTTGAAAGGCAACTTACCTTTGTACTTTCCAGTACCCTTTTTCATTCTTCTCACAAAGTTAGCTTCCACATCATCAAGATCCTCCTGATCCGATTCCACAGACTTCTCTGATTTCTAGCCTTAAAAGTAGTCTCAACTTTTACATTGCTTGGACCGAATTATCTCATTTCAAAAGCAATTAAGGAGCCACACAACTGATCTCTAGTATATCTTCTCAAATCTTGAGATTCTTCAATAAAAAAACTTTATGATTATAAGATTTAGGAAGAATTCTAAGTACCTTCTTTACCGCTTCTTGTTCTTTAAGTTTTCCACCAAGACCTCTGATGGAACTAAAAACTTCATTCACCTTCTACATGTAGCTTGTAATGTTTTCATCTTTAGACATTTGCAGGTTCTCAAATATGATCTTTAGGTTTTGCATCTTAGCTTGTTTGAACTTGTCATCTCCTTCATAAATTTTTTCTAACTTTACCTAAATTTCTCTAGCAGTTTTTAGATTCATAACTTTTACTAATTCAAAATTAGAAAAAACACTTAGAGAGCTTACCTTTCTTTTCCAAAATTTTCATAGGACTTGATCTCATCATTAGTGCTCGAACCACTTGTAGGTATAGTATATCTAGTTTCAACAGACTTCTAGATTTCAAATCCAAGAGAAACTAGAAAACCTTCCATCCTTGTCTTCCATAATGCATAATCTGATCCATCAAATAGAGGAACATCTTTCTTCTACGCCATCCTAGATCTACCTCAAGCGGTTAAGATTTCTTCCAAGGAACCTTGCTCTGATACCAATTGTTGAATGCACAAGATAATTGAGAATGGGGGTGAATTAGCTGTACCTTAAAAATTCAAAAACCCTCTCAAACATTTAGATCCATATTAATTCAATTAACTCTTAATTTGTTAGAATGATTTATGATGAAAGAAGATAACAAAAAAAAAAACCAAAGAAGCCCTATACACAATGGAACACCAGATTTACATGGAAAAACCAAGAAGGGAAAAGCCACGGTGAGAATTATTTCACAATATAAAGTAATAACAACACCAATTACAAAGAGCTCACTGCTAGAGGGCTCACTACCTAGAAGAAAGAAAGAATCACTACCAAAAATAGAAAAGAAGAAAAAGAAGAATGTTACAGTAATAAATCCATCTCAAGGCAACATAAAAGTCTACCACAACATTACTAACACTTTCATAGTATTACTGAAGATTGTAGAAACGTTATTCTCACTACATCCAGTAATCTAACACATGAAAGATAACACTTCACTACACAAATTTTCACCCCACATCTCTACAATTCACATAATTTGCATCAAGCACATCTATCTTATCATCCCTCAACAACTCAACACATATTTATACCATCTTCAACCTTGAAAACATTCTCTAAGGTCGATTATGCACCTCAACTGTGAAAATTCAAATTAGGTCAGCACCAAAACATTCCCACATTGGAAAGGAATGAAGGAAGAACACAACACATCTTACCTCAAACCTAAAACCACTCATACACACTATGCCACACTTCCACAAACATCAAAGCAACTCTGCAATTAGTGTAAACACCCAAGATCGACCAAACCCATGCAAACACCATTGAAAAATTAAGTACACACTTCCTTTGATCCATAAACAACTCATGGACAACAAATGTCACTTGAAAATAATCTAGAATATTCCATAAATACCCTAAAATCCAACAAATTCCTTCACAAAAAAATTCACTTGAAGAATGCACACACCCAATACACAAACAATTCTACCATACACAACTCAAGAAACTAATTTCTAAAGCACCAAACCTCAAACAACTTCAACTACAGAAAGATACAAACACTATCAACACCCTTCCAAATCTGCAATACCTGAAACTACTCTACAAAGAAATGTGGATAAAAACCATTTCTCCCATACACCTCTACAATACACAATTCATACACTAGTGAACACAACTTCCTCTACACAATGATCCAACACACCAAATTTTGGTTGCAACACCTTTGAACACCTTTTATCAACATATCCAAACCACACAAGTAGATCTTCAACATAAAAGAAATGTGGAGCAAAACCAAAATGCTACTTTGCAACACATAACACCACTGCAACATAGCAACTCAATCATACATCCATAGACAAAAGCTTATCAAAGCAACACTAGAGGTTGCCACCAGTAGCTTACTAATGAAAAAATAATGCAACTAATCAAAGCATCATCAAAGACAACATCAACTCAATACCAACTGCTCACACCCTTGCAACAATATTTTGCTCATACAGTTGACACCAATGACAATACCAAAGATTGTTTACATAAATGAAAACACCAAAGTTTTTTGACATCAATGACAATACCAACTGCACATAATTGCAATACTATGTAGAGAGGTTTTAGTTCTACCTCAAGAAATCTCCTGAAAATAGACTTCGAGGTGTAAATGAGGATTGTATGAATGCACTTAACCTCATTAGGGAAGGATAAATATCATAGTTACCATTTGAGGAGATCAGCAAAGCATATAGAAACTATTTAAGGACTTTCATTAAGAAGGTTAGAGGAGACAAGACATCTTCCATCAACAATTCAACCACTAGAGTCTCAAGGGTGGAGCTAAGCAATCTTCTATCAAACATGAAAGAGGATATCATTATCCATTTGGATACACAATTAGATATCCCCCACATCAAGAAAAATAAAGAAGAAGCAAAGGCGACCCTTACAAAATATTACCCACAATGTTGAAAAAAGAAAATCAATTGCAAGTTCAAGAAGGTGGCTAGTATTTTTGAAGATAAGCAAGGGACATCAAAATTCCATGCACTAGAAGGTGAAGATGTCAAGTGTTCTACATAGTTCAATGCTAACCATGACAACTAAGACAAGGTATGCCCCAAGATCCTTTGAGGTATAACATGTTATTTCCTGGTAACAATGCAAATTTCTCTAATTGGAACCCTCAATCTTGGGACAATGTGCAAAACCCACAATGGTCAATGCCTCAATCCAATTGGAATCAATAACAACAAAAAATTTGGCCATCACAAAATTACTAAGGATCTAATTATAATTCTTAGTGGCCATCCCAAAAAAATAATGGCAACCTTAGTGGTAAAGAGGTTAGTAGTGGAAAAATCAAAATATTAACTCTCAACAACCACAACAACCCTTGCAACCATAGTAGAAAGCCATAATGCCAAACCATTCAACAATTACATCAATTCCACCAAGAGAATCTTAATTTATAACACAAACTACACCTAACCCAAATAATAATCCTATCCAATAGGCTTATGCTAATGACACTATACAATACCTCACTTGTGGGGTTAAGGTGAGTGATATACACCTTAGATTAGGGAAGATGTTAGTCGGGCCTTCATCTCCTCAAATTATTGAATTAATTGATGAGGAAATCCCAGTAGATCCTTGGGAACCTGAGTTAAATCAAGTCAATCCATCAATAATGAGTCTAGATCCTACATTCCTTGAGAGACTAACAATCGAAAACCATCATTCACAAGCTGAAACTGATCTATTGGGATATCTCAAGGATGTTTTCATCCAAATACCCCTCATTTAGGCCATTAAGGAGGTACCTGTTTATACCAAAATAGTGAGAGAGTTGTTGGCATATTGTTGTCATTGATGTCAAAAGTGCAAATATTGCAAGGGAGATTGTTGGCATAATGACAAAGGATGAGTACGAGAGTAGTGGATCTGATGGAAAATTAGATGGAAGATTCAAACTTGGTTTCTCAAGAGCTTTCCAGAAAGGTATTGTGTAGGTTTTGATGTCAATGGAGATGTTGGCATTCATTTGTTCATGCTCTCATTCAAGGGTTTATTAGTTAAACCTTACATGTGCAGGAGTTTACAATCACAACATTCAAATAGTTTCTATTTTGTTGGTGACTTAGTATTGTAAGTTGTAGGTCACATAAGTAATAACTTATGTCATTCATCCCATGGAGGTGACCAACCCCTCTTCCTAGCGCTTTAAGGTTATACATTTCCATCAGTTTGGCGGGACACTAGTGTATCGGTAGGAGTCAAGCATAAGTCTCTTTGAAAACCCGATGATCATTGCATCGGTGAGACACCAGTGTATCAGTAGGAGCCTAGAAGGACTCTCTTCGATGGATCAGTGATAAGGAGTAAGGAGAGCTTTATCGGCATGAGTGAATGTTTTCAGTGGGACCTTGTTCATAGTTCCTTTGATGGTCCAATAACTGTGGCGGGTTCTGGCTAAATCCTATGGGGTTAGCGAAAAATGGTGGAGATTAATCCATGATCAACAAATGATGACCGTTGATGTTTGGTGGGACCTATGAAGGTTACATATAAAGTTAGTGGAAGGTAAAGTCACAGGTGTATACGCGGCAGTTTCCCACATACCTCGCTAAGAATTCAGTGGGGCACGATCAAGACCCACAGGGCTAGTGAGGAATGGTGAAGATTGATCAATGTTGACCGGATGATGATGGTAAATCATGGTGAAGGCTGACAGGTGGTGAAGAATGATTACTTAATATGCTAATTCACATCGTTGTTGCAAATTAGGCGGTGATGACATCAGTAGGACTACAGTATGTGTCTCTTCAATAGAGTGATATGATAGATCATTGATGGAGATTTAAACAACCGTTTATCAGAAGGTTGTGCTGTAAAGTGGAAATGATGAATGAAGAATGTAGGATCATGGTGAAAAGGTTGGAGATCAATGGTGCAAATTTGAATTAGGCAATCATGAATGGCTAACTGCATATAAATAGTGTTTCACCCACAAACCAACTTGAAGATATAAATTTATTGATCTACCTGCCTTAATGATAAAAGTAAGATGATTTGATGCATAGAATGGTGAATTAGATTGTCACATATCAAAATATAAAGATCAGATCAAATAGTCAGGAGAATGCATATAATGCATAATTAGATTTTAGGGTTTGGCAGAGAGAATGGTTAGGAGAATGCATTGAATACATAATCAGATTTTAGGGTTTGACAGAGAGAATGAAGGAAAATTCTCTATATTAGAATTAAATGTTGTGTGGCTTGATGTAGAGGTATGGTGATATTTGATAAAACTTATCATATGTCTTTATGATGAGTTGGATGATGAAATGTAGCTCGATGTATAGGTAACTTGCTGGTGAAGTTTGCAAGTGAAGGAAACCCTAGTAGAAGATTTGAGAAGATCTGGACAATAGGGAGAATCTTGAGGTAATGATTGTAGGTTGGTAAAGAAGGAAGACAATCAAGTATTGTCTGTGTCGAGTCTGCAAGTGAGGAAAAGTGTGAGAATTCAGCAAGTGCATAGTGTGCTAAATAGAGAGATGTACAACTGAATGTGTAGAGTAAGAGAGAGTGCAAAGCAGAGGGGATGTTTGCTGAGAGTGTAGCTTCAGCAACAATAGTGTAAGTTGTAGAGTATGCAACAATTCATTGAATGTAATGGTGCATTTTCAAGTGGAGTAGAACCTAATTGTATGCATATATGAACTTGTAATATTTAAGAGGTTGTAGCCTCATTTGTACTGAATTGGTGCTTAGAGTAGGGGATTGGTTTCCTTGGAGTTGGTGCTCCTAAATCATGGAGTTGATGCTTCCTTGGGTTGGTGCCCCAAAATATTGTAACTAAACTTCATTGCTTGTGAGGTTGGATTAGGATAGTAGATCCTAGCAACATTTCTTACCGTGGTTTTCCCATCTTGGGTTTTCCACGTATATCATGTGTTATGTGATGTGTTGTGTTCTTGGTTATATTTTTGTATCACATGTTTACTATCTGCACATTAAGGGTTAAAGAAAGTAGTCTGCACAAAAGGTTTTAAGAGCCAATTTTTAAAATCTACTGATTCACCCCCCTCTTAGTAGATTGTTGTGTTCCAAAAATTGGTATCAGAGCCCTAGGTTCCCTAGGAGAAGCTTAATCAGCTCGAGTAGGTCCTTGACTTTGTGGACAAAAATGGCCAATCAGGAAAGCACCTCCTCAACCAAGCCACCTAAGTTGAATGAAACATATTATGCCTATTGGAGCTCATTAATGAAAGGATATCTAGGATCCTTAGGTTTTGATGTGTGGATGTTAGTAGTAAATGGATACACACCACCTGCCATACCCCCTACTGATGCTGCACCCAAAAAGGACTTTGAGAACAATGAAATAGAATGGTTCGCTATCACGAACAATTTATCTAGGTCTATGCACATAAAAGTTATGTACTATAAGAATGCAAAAGATGTCTAGGGTACATTGAAGAATATTTATGAAGGAGATGATAAGGTAAAATTTGCAAAGCTGCAAATATTGAAAGCTATATTTGAAGGTCTAAGAATGATAGAGCAAAGAAAAATTGTAGAATATCTTATGAGAGTTAATGATATTGGGAACTCTATCAAAGGATATGGAGAAGAGATGAAAGAGGATGTGGTTGTACTAAAAGTTCTTAGGTCAATGACATACAAGTATGATTCTAGGATCTCAGCCATAGAAGAAGGGGGAGAAATAGACAAACTATCTCTAAATGAACTACATGGCATATTCACAGCCTATGAGATGAGGATGGGAGATGAAGAACCTTCTAGGAAAGAAGCTATTTTCAAGACTGTTAACAAGGTGAAGGATATATTTCTCCTAAGAAAAAATAGGTAGAACTGATTCTGTAACACATGAAAACAAGCAAGATCAAGCAACACAATGTAATAAACTCAAATCTAAACCTACGTTAAAACAACAAAGAACAATGGAATGTAAAAAACATAAATAATAGAATGATCTCACCGAATATCTATGCAATTCCATGCATAACCTCGATTTCCCTTCTCCATTTTTCCATTGTATGATAATTGCCCTCAAATTTATCTTAAGTGTGCAAGTATAGCCTATGATAGTGTTATTAGGAAAACATCGAAGATTCTAAAGTTTTATTGCTTCCAAAAGTCATAAGATTTTGGGAGGATTAATAATGATGAAGGTCAAGCGAATTTATAGAAAACAAGGTTTTCGAATGACAGACTCAGATTGAAAGATAGACTGACGATTAAGATTAAAAGATTTGACATGCATTGAGATTAGTGTTAGTAATAACGTGAGTGATAAAGCATAAAAGGTGGAGATTATGATTAAATAATTATTTAATCTTTAGTTGAAAGTGTTCAAAACTTAGAAGAATGATGACTGCATGTAAAGGATAAAGATTAGCATAGAGGAAACGATCTGTTCAAATGCACAAATGAATTACTTACATAAATAAATTTATTTAATTAATATAAGTTTGCACGCAAAAGAATTAAAACTAGATAACTGACTGATTAAGACATAGTCTATTCGTCAGAGATAATCATATATTAAATCAGGAGATGATTGATTGATCTAATTAAATCTCAACTTAAGTGGTAAATGAATAATTAGATAACATAAAGATTACCCAATCACATAGGGATATGTCAATATGTCAAGAATAATTCTTTTTATGAATTAAATGATTATTTAATTCAACATTCAAAATTTGGGGATTAAATTAAATAAATAAAGATTTATTTAATTGCCTGGAGAAAAGGATTAACAAATAATTAAATAATTTTAGATGATTATTTAATTATAGTCAAAAATGTGATGAGGGTAAATTAAATAACAATTTATTTAATTTTTAGAAAGAAGATAACTTAATTAGAGACGTAATTAAATAAATAATATTTATTTATTTAATCAATATTGAATAAAGGTAAAAAAAATGAATGAATTAAATAATTAAAGTTATTTAATTAATAGATTGAATAAAGGTTAAAATGAATTAATTAAATAATTAAAGTTATTTAATTAAATAGAGGATAAATGACTTTTAGAAAGTAATCAAATAATTAATATTATTTAATTAAGACAATGAAGATATTAATTATGAAGAAAATTAGAGTCGTAGGCCTAGACCAATTTTCAGTGTCTACAATTTGCCCCTCTTTGACATAATGTCATTTAGGCATTTGTGTCAAAGAATAAAAAAATAACATGCCCCAGTCATGCTCCAGTGTGAAATAGATAAGGGTACGCCCCTCAGGAAAAATGACAAATTTTTGAAAAACTTAGAAAAAATTGGAAATTGTCCTGATTAGGTAATTTGATAGCTAGAAGTTCAATGGTAGCGACAAAAATCAGTTTCGATGAAGTTTGGTAAGTGAAATAGTCATTTGAAGTTGGTAAATAGTGCACCTAGTACACAAGGTGTGAGAAAAACCCTCCAAAAACCCTAGGTATAAATAGGATTTGGGTGGAAATTGAATTCATTTACACCCAAGTTTAGAAAACCTTGATTTTTGCTCTAAGTACTCAACAAAGATGTTGCCTGTTCCCTACATAGAGCACCGTGGATATCAAGTTCAGACCTTTAGATGACTAGTAGACGTGGGACCCTTGGTATGTACCCCTAAACCATCTTTTGAATTTTTGATTTTCACACATTTTAGGCATTTAAAATGTATTTTTCAAATGTGTCACATCGTGTGCGACACAAATGTGGTCGTGTGCAATGCATATGCTCGCAAAATGACGCATATGCAAAAACACGTCTACGCTCATTTCTTGTTATAATTTAGTTCAATGCATTTGTTTTTTCTTGCATCACATTTGTAGTCATGCATCACATTTGGAAAGCAGAGTTACACATGTAGGTTAATGCACCTCATTTGGGTATTCTTGTTACACATATGCATAGTTGTTCGCATGTTTTCTTGTTCAACGCATTTGCATTTTGTGATACATTTGCATGATTGAATCCTTGCGTTTTCTCCTTTTTCGCATGTGCATTATTAAATGTGTTGGTATATGGAGCATAATCGGACTTAGAGGTTAAATTTTCCCCACTTTTATTGGCACAGGTTTCCCCCAAATTATTTAACGGGGTCAAGGGGCAACACCCCGAGCACGCTCCCTGTTGACATTGTATTGTAGCATTTGCAGCAGTATTGAGTTGCAAGGATTACTGGTTGTAATTGTTTTGATTTACTGGATAATAATATTGGACTCTCTGTTAGTGGACGTAGCCCAAGTTTGGGTGAACCATGTTAAATATTGTCTCTTGCTGTTATTATTTCTATGTTTTTCATTCCTCTATTTAATCTTTATTTTCATGTAATTGATATTTTCTGCATACAATTCCTAACAAGTGGTATCAGAGTGGGTTGTGTTCAATTATCGTCTGTAGGAAGGTCTCACGATTAAGTGGGAGCAATGGAGGATGAGGGTAAATTGAAGGTAGATAAATTAAATGGCCAGAACTATCAGTTATGGAAGATGCAGATGGAGGATTATCTCTATCAAAAGGATTTATGGAGGCCGTTGGAGGGAACAACCAAGAAATTGACAGGAATGAGTGATGAGGAATGAAATCTTCTGGACAGAAAGGCACTGTGAGCCATTCATTTATGCCTGGCACAATCGGTGGAATTCAATATTACAATAGTAAAGACAACTCAAGAGTTGATGGTAACCTTGGCGAAATTATTGTTATCACTTGGATTTTGCACCCTGTTGAATGTAGAATTCAACAATCCAGTGTAACATGGGAAGACCTTTAAAGCTGTAGGTTTCTTGTAAACATAGGTCAACCTCTAGAGAAGGCCGACTTCCTTTGTGTTATCACCTAACTACTGATCTTTGTAAGGAAAAGGGAGAAGGAGTGCATAAAAATGAAAATTAAATCCTATGGTGATACACCGAACTGACAAGAATCATGAAATAAAAGATGAACATACAATGGAAAAGGATGATAGTTATTTCATCTACCCAACATAAATCTTATGAAAATTATGCATAATTTATGAAAAAGAGGCTTAATTTGCATATGTATGTTCAGAAGGAAAGACAAATTTCACAACTCTTGAAACTCAAATGCAAATATAATAAGCACAGTTCAGAAAATTGCATAATCTGAAAGAAGAATGAAGGTAGAATGAAAAAACTAACACTAATCTTCAAGGTAATCTTTGTATTCCAAATTCCAAAAAGAGTTACACAACATACATCAGCTGAGAAAGGATTGTTAAAAATCACTAACTCTCTAGAATGCATAATCTGAACTCCTTTACAAAGAGGCAAAAATGCCCTATATACAAAAGTCCCAGCCCCAAGGGCTTACAAAAATATCAGCCTCTAGAAAGATCTGCCCTAGATCTTTAATGAAGTTAATGTTGCATTAAACGTGTATCCCCGCTGTCCATGTCGGTGAAGGGTCATTCCAGGAATGAAATCCAGATCTTTTGGGAATAATTGTATTAACTTTTGGCCTCCGTTTCTACCTTGAAAATTCATCAGAGCTAGTTTGAATGATTCTGAGTGCTATCATAAATGTCGATCCACTCCCACTAGTCGGCATCCTAGCTGTCCCTGAGACTAGCGACTTCTTCCCCCTCAACCTTCCTCCTATTTCAGATTTTTCCTCATGTTGACCATCTTTGAGAAGTAACATCCGCCCCTTTTGTTAGATTCGAGCACTGTTGTTTCACCAAGCCGACCCATGCCTTTGGTCACAGAGAAGATCCATACCGCTTGCATTCCGTTGGTCTTCCATAGGGGCAGCCCCAATAGTCTAATAGTCAATGGTTCACCCTTATTTCTCCCTGATTGGGTGAACACACTCCATGTAAGATTCCCGTGTGGTCAATAGTCGCTTCATTAGAATCGCATGTCGGTGAGACACTAATCGTGTCTCCCCGATATGAGTACACCTCATAGCAGCTATCGGCATAACACGTGACGGTCGACAAGAGTTCTTAGTGAGCGGCCAGAGTCCTATCAATATCCAACATTGTCGCCCAGACCATCGCTATCAGCTAGACATCATGGCGAGTCCTTAGAAGTCATGCCAATATCACCATTTCGTCACCCAGACATCCACATTCGACAAGAGTTCTCGCCGAGGTCTGCAGCGGACCTATCGCTATTGGCAAGACACCACCAGGTTGGTGGGACTTCATAGCGAACTCCTCCATTCTCCCCGAGCTCACCTCATTTCGGCAAGACCCTATTGGGTCAGCAAGACTTCTCGTCGAAGCTACCCTGTTTCGGTGAGGTCTTATTTCAGTCAGGGAGACTTTGCTTAGTCAGCGAGACCTTTCGCCGAGCTCCTTTCCTTCATCGAGAGCTCCTTTCCTGTCAGGGAGACATCACTCGGTCGGTGAGACCTTTTGCCGAGCTCCTGTCGCCGAGACTTCAACAATCAGCAAGATGTTGTACCGAAGCCCCCACATTACACCGAAGGCATCTTGTTTCAGCGAGACCTCACCGGGTTGGCAAGACTTCTCGTCGATGACACCTCCCTTCGCTGAGACCCTACCCTTTCGGCAGGACTTCTCCCCGATGCCGACCGCTTCGGTGAGACCACCAACGGTCGCTGGGACTTCATGCCTAAGCCTCCATCTCTCGGAGAGCTTAGACCTTCTTTCGGGGAGAACACCACTTGCCGGTGAGACATCTTGGCTAGCCCAAAACCTTTCAGCGAGAGCTCCATTTATTGGCCAGACCTCCTGTCGAGGCCAATATTACACCGCAGTGAGACTATGGTTGATTGACAAGACCTCACGCTGAACGCAGATGTCTTGGTGACCTGAGGCAAAAGTCAATTCATTTGGCCCCCCTGAATACTTGAAAAATTAGATCCCTGCCTGATTGAGCCCGTAGGTAAAAATTGAGCAACATTTCTGGCGACCTTTGCGGGATCTTTGCCTGCTAAACCTAGAAACCAGTAGCCAAAAATTGTCCGTTGGGCTCAGAGTCACTTAGTAAAAACCTCATAATAGACCAAGAGCAGTTCGTAGATGGCTGCAACTCACTCAAGACTCATGAAGCAGATCAGGACACTGCAAACTTATTGAAACCGAAGAAACTGAAGTGAAATTATTTACTGTGCTGGAACAACACTTAGGGAATGAAACAACAATTAAACTAAAGTGCAGAAGCACTTATTGAAAGAATAAAACCTAAACTAATATGTACAATGATAAATCATACCTCAAAACAACATTTGAGGTGAACCCCATTAATTGGGATTGGTAACCTTTCTCCATCCATGTTTGATAACTAGAATGCATTATGCTCTTTACATTCAATAACAACAAAAGGACCTACCCAAAAATGGTCAAATTTTGTATGTTTTCCTGGACCACTCTTTAGCACATCCCACTTGAGAATAACATCCCCTTCCTTGAAAACTTTGGCTGTAGCTTTTTTATCAAATGTTTTCTTCATTTGAAGCTGATGATACTCTAAAGTTTTCATTGCCTTGTCTCTTGATTCTTCGAACTCCATGAGCTTTGCATATCTCACGGACATTGGGTCCTACTCTTCATACATCTCCAACTGGTGAACAATGTCTAGAGCTGGAAGCTCTACAGATAGAGGTAATCTAGCCTCTTTACCATAAATGAGTACATATGGAGAATTACCAACTAATCTCTTGGGGGTTATTCTATTTTCCCAAAGTGCAGATTTCAATGTGGTATGCCAAATTTTTTGATTCTCTTCCATAGTCCTCTTAATGATTCTGATCAAATTTTTATTTGTACTTTTAGATAATCCATTACCCTGTAGGTAATAATTGGAGGAAGTATTCAAATGAATTTTGTGTTTAACAACCCAATCTGTGACTCTTAATCCAAAAAATGCAAGATCATTATTTGAAATGATGGAGTCAGGAATTCCAAATTTGGTGGTTATATCTTCATAAAAACTCAAAACTAAAGATTCGTTTGCTTCTTTCAAAGCTACCGCCTCTGTCCATCGTGTGAAATAGTCTGTAGCAGTAAGCACCCATTTGTGACCAGCACTGGACAGTGGATTAATTGGCCCAATAAAGTAAATTCCCCATCTCATGAAGGGCTGCTCTACTTGAACTGGATGTAAAGGCATAGTAGGTAACTTTTCCTTTCCTGCAAATAAAGCACACTTGATACACTTCCTTGACCATGCATACACATCTTTAAACAAGCTGGGCTAGTAGTAACCAACTCTCATAATTTTCCAAGTGGTTGTCCTTGGAGCAAAGTGACCTCCTGAAACTCCATCATGAAATTTATGAAGTACCTTTTATGTTTGATCAGTATCAATACACCTTAACAAGACACCATTCAGATCTTTCCTGAAAAGGATATTATCAATAAGGAAATAAGGAATTGACTGCAATCTAAAGTATCTTTGTTTTGCTCTGTTCGGACCTGGTGGACATTCACCAGTATGAAGAAAGTGGGTCATTTCTTGAACCCAACCTGCAACCGATGTAGGTATAGCATTTTGAACATTTTGAGGCTCATTTATATTAATTAAAACAACACCAGTTTCTGATTTCTGCACATCTTCAGAAGTGGAGGCAAGCTGCTCACAAATTCCTCTACCTCTGACAAGTTTTGTGATGTTGATGTTGAAATCAAATTCCATTACTTTTGTGATCCACCCTGCTCTTTTCTCACTTAGATCTTTGTTTAATAAAAAATCCTTCACATTTGGGTGTGCAACCAAAATATGAATTTTATTGTTTGAAACTAGAGGCTTAAACTTCTTTAGGCTTTTGATCACAGTGAGAACATGTTTCTCAACAAATGTATATTTCTCTTCATAATCAACAAGTACTTGACTAAAGAAAGCTACTGGCTGCTCTAAATTATCCCTGTTTTTCTGAACTAGCATAGCAGATATTGAACTAATGCTACCAAAATCATACAAAAATAAGTCTTTAGAGAAATATGGATTTACCAGTGTTGGAGCTGATGCTAAAGTTTCCTTGATTTCTTCAAAACAATGTTTTGCTTCTCTAGTCCAATTGAAAACTGCATTCTTTTTAAGCATGGTAGTCAAAGGCTATAATAAATTTGCAACATCATGAATGAATTTTCTTAAAAAGTTGATTCTCCCTAAAAAGCTCTACAATCCTCTCTTGTGATTGGGTAATGGCAGTTCGAGTATAGCCTTAACTCTTTCAGGATCAATGGTAACTCCATCTTTTGATACTATATGGCCTAACAGTTTACCTTCATGAACTACAAAAATACTCTTTTTCAGATTGAGAGATATTCCATATTCTCTGGATTTTTCAAAAACTTGCTTGAGATGTGACAAGTGCTCATTTGCATTCTTTGAATATACAATTATGTCATCTAAGTAAACTAGCAAAAATTTCTTAATTAAATTTTGAAACGCCATATCCATGGCATGCTGAAAGGTGGCATCAACGTTAGATAAACAAAAACGCATTCTCTTGTAGGCCATAGTGCCCCATTTTGTTGTAAATGTTATTTTATACTAATCCTCCTCCTTGACTAGAATTTGGTTATAACCAGAATACCCATCCAGAAGAGAAAATCTCTCTGAACTGGAAACAGCTTGGAGAATTTATTCCATAGATGGTAAGGGTTAATGATCTTTCAGAGACGCTCTATTAAGGTCTCTAAAATCCACACATAATCTTACCTCACCGTTCTTTTTTCTAACCAGAACAAGGTTAGAAACCCAGGATGTGTGTTTAATTGGAAATACAATACCCCCCTCAACTAACTTGGTTAGCTCTTTGATCATTAAAGGTTCAAGCTTGGGGTTCAATGGTCTCTGTTTTTGTCTAACAAGCTTGGAATCAGGTTCTAACTCAATTGTATGTTGTGCAATATGAGGATCAAACCCTCTTAAATCAAAATATTGCCAAGCAAAAACATCGTGATACTCTTGGCATAAAACAATGAAAGCTTTCTTATCTTCAGCTGAACAAATTTTACCTAATTTGAGGAGCTTACCTTTAAAAATTTCAACTTCCTCATAATGATCTTCTTTGACTTGAATGCCAACTTTTCTCTTCTTAAGCTGATCATCAGAGTTGAATATGGATTCCAAGGTAACCAACCCTTTGGGAAGTTTATTTGTCTTCAGCTGTATCACTTGATCATCGTACTGCCATTTAACCTTTTCCTAGTTTACTACAGAAAATTGATCTTCTTGGAGTAAAAAGGTTAATATCTGCTCATCACTTTCAAATACCTGCCAGTTAATGTTGTTATCAGGAATTGATGGCCTAATAACCACCTTAACATATTGCTGTATTTTATCTTTTTTAATATCGTCTGGGATATCAAACTGTGCTCTGATTGCTGCAAGTCTATCAACGTACTTATTCTGATTTCTTGGAATAGAAATTAGATTGAAGGCATTAAATTCTTCAATTATGTTCCATACTCTGTTTCTGTAAGACTTCAAAGCATCATTCTTGGCAACATTCAACCCCCTAACCTGATTAACTATCAATTCACTGTCTCTATAGACTTTCAAACAGTCGATTCCTCTTTTCCTTGCCCACTCAAGGCCTTGAATGAGTCCTTCATACTCAACACTGTTGTTAGAACATGCAAAAGCAAAACGAAAGGCTAAAAAATACTTATCACCCTGTGGAGAAACCAACATTGCACCTCCACCTGCTCCATTCTTGCTTCTGGAACCATCAAAAAATATTTCCCAGAGTTCACCTTGTTGTTGCAACAACTGATCTGTACCCTTTTCAAGATTAGGAACCTCTGCATTAGGTTCAAGCATCACATAATTACCAATACTAGCATCTTGAATAAGATTTTCAAGACTATCCAACACATTTTCAGTTGCCCATTCATGTAGCAGCACATTAGGAACAACTTCTACTTGAAGTTCTTGAGCGACAACCATCTCACTGTTAGTAAAAATGACACAATTTGTGTCTACAACAGTAGGAACAACATTGATAGGACTTGGGTTATATCACTCAATGTGATCTTTGGCCAACCTCTCAGATTTAATGGTAACCTAGTTCCATATCTTGTTCTAAACAACATATGTGACCAATCAACTGAGACATAACCACCTATCTTAGCTGTAAAGTCTCTTGAGAGGCACAAAGAAAAGAAAGGTGGGAGATCTATGACACATATGTCTTGAGGAGCTGAAAAATTTGGACAAGCATGAAGGGTAAGACTCAAATCCTTAATAACACCCAATGTATTAATAGAAGTACCATCCAATTGAATCATTCCTTTCTCTAAAAGCTGATACTTTAGTCCAAGCTTGTTGGAAATTTTCCTTGGCATTACCGAGCTACTAGCTCCACTGTCTACCATACAGTTATGAACTAACTTATCACCTATGATTACTGAAATGTAAAATGGAGGTGGTTTGACTTCTTTTCCTGCCTCTTTGCTAGGCTGTTTATCCTTTTCTTGGGGATTATTTGTCAATACAGTTCTGACTTGACCTATTGGAGACTCAGATTCATCAGACACTTTAAAATTTGACAAAGCTAAGTGTAACAAATCGTTTTGGCCTGGGATAGCTAATGAATCCTGCATAGACATCGTTACATTAATCTTTTTCATACTATCAAGAATATTATAAGGTACATCTGGGTTCACTTTATGATGTACCTTTATGCCAGCATGATTAGCTTGCGAGTGTGGCTGCTCCTTAACTAGGAGTTGTTGATTTCTTTGCAAACCATGAGTCACCTGAGATGTAGATGGTTCTACAGCTGTTGTTTTTCCTTTACCAGCTACTTGATCAAGCTCAAAATCTCTTTTCTTCACCCCTGTGTTAGCTACTATTGGAGAATTATCTACATTCAATCCACAAAATTCCTCACCTTGCCAATTAAGTAGGGTAGTATCATTGGTAGGCTGATCTTGGTGTTGTGGAGATGCATCATTGAATTCATTCTGCTATGAACTCGAGGCATTCTATACCATAAGTTCCTAATTAATGAGTCCATTTGAGCAAGTGACCTGATTGTGAGGTTGGTTACAAGGGTAGCACCACTCATAATCTGCTGCTAGGTTGTTCTGAATAGGGACAAGATCCTTAACTGCACTAACAGGTACTGGAGCATAAGCCTAAAAAGGTCTTGTGTTTACTCTCTGTCTTGGGCCCTGGTAGTTGCCTTGATAAGCCTGTCTATTACCTTGATATTGCTGTTGTTGACCTGAATTCTACTGTTGATAAGGCCTGTTATATGCTTGTTGCTTTTCCAAGCTCACAAGCTTATTACCAAAAGTCTTTAATAGACTTTTGATTTCCTGTAACTCATTTGAAGATCTTGGAACAATAGTTTCTTGTGTTACAATAGCTAGAACAGGTGGAAAAAGGTGCCAAAGGTGGTATTTGCAAAGGGATATTCGAATGAATATCTAGAAATATAGGTATTGGTGGCCTAGGAGCAAGTTTACCAGCTTGTATTAGGCTGTTTTTAGCTTTGATTGCTACTTCAAATGCACTTGGAAGGGAAACACCCCCCATTAATTGTATCATAACAACTATATCGCTGTTAAGAGCCTTCAAAAAGTATAAAAATGCATATTCTAGAGGTGGTCTCATTGTTGCAAGAATTCTATCCTATGTTATTTGAAATATGAAGTTGAAATCATTCATTTGCTCCTGAGGAGCCCTCCTAAGCGTAGTTGATTGCTCCAACAAAGACAAATTATCAGACCTGTCCTGAAACTGCCTCTGTAATTTATCACCCAACTCATCCCAGGTGGCAACTGAACCTACTCCAAGACTCCTGAACCACTGTAATGCTCTTCCTTTGAATGCTGCTACAAGTAGTCTTACAACTACATCTTCTTGTGTGATATGGTGCACACCACATAGGGAAGCAACATCTCGTATATGTTCAATTGGGGTAGTCTGATCTTCCCCACTAAAAATTAGCAAGCTTTTCAAAGCTGCCATTGGAATATCATTGTGCTGTGTCAAATTTAATGGACTACCTCCATTAAATGGCACAAAAGGCTGATTTCTGGGAGTAGCCATTAGGGGTGGATTTGGATTTGTAAAAACTACGGTTGATGAACTTGCTGCAACAACAAAACTTGAAAATATATAACTAGCAAAAGTAGTTGGACTGCTTAAAGGAGACCTTTCTGATCCAAGGCTAGGTGAGGCTAAACGATTCTCAATTTGTTTTTTAGATGGTCTTCCTCTCCTTCTTGATGGTGAAAACGCAACTTCTAGTCTAACACTAGGTGGTGTAGACTGTACTCTCTTAGAAGGAGGTTCCCTTTTTGTTGCTCTGCCTTGTTTTCTGGGTGGTGACAACTACAAATATTCAAAAGGAACTGAGCTGCTCCTTGTCTGAACTCTTCTCATAAACTATAAAAGCACTGATTCTGAGCTCTTTCTCTTTATGGAGTCGCCAGGTATGCAAAAATGACTTTTGCAAAATCTAAAAGTTGCTGGTTGCATACCAAACCAACAATATAAGGTGGAACTTGTCCCACCGGGCGTGCTAGAATTGCTATCACTTGGATTTTGCACCCTGTTGAATGTAGAATTCAACAATCCAGTGTAACATGGGAAGACCTCTAAAGCTGTAGGTTTCTTGTAAACAGAGGTCAACCTCCGGAGAAGGCCGACTTCCTTTGTGTTATCACCTAACTATTGATCTTTGTAAGGAAAAGGGAGAAGGAGTGCATAAAAATGAAAACTAAATCCTATGGTGATACACCGAACTAACATGAATCATGAAATAAAATATGAACATACAGTGGAAAAGGATGATAGTTATTTCATCTACCCAACATAAATCTTATGAAACTTATGCATAATTTATGAAAAAGAGGCTTAATTTGCATATGTATGTTCAGAAGGAAAGAAAAATTTCACAATTCTTGAAACTCAAATGCAAATATAATAAGCACAGTTCAAAAAATTACATATTCTAAAAGAAGAATGAAGGTAGTATGAAAAAACTAACACTGATCTTCAAGGTAATTTTTGTATTCCAAATTCCAAAAAGAGTTACACAACATACATCAGTTGAGAAAGGATTGTTAAAAATTACTAACTCTCCAGAATGCATAATCCGAACTCCTTTACAAAGAGGCAAAAATGCCCTATATACAAAAGTCCCAGCCCCAAGGGCTTACAAAAATATCAGCCTCTAGAAAGATCTTCCGTAGATCTTTAATAAAGTTAATGCTGCATTAAACGTGTATCCCCGCTGTCCATGTCGGTGAAGGGTCATTCTAGGAATGGACTCTAGATCTTTTGGGAATAATCGTATTAACTTCTAGCCTCCGTGTCCACCTTGAAACTTCATTAGAGATGCTTTGAATGATTCTGAGTGCTATCATAAATGTCGATCCACTCCCGCCAGTCGGCATCCCAACTGTCCCTAAGACTAGCCGCTTCTTCCCCCTCGACCTTCCTCCTGTTTCATATTTTTCCTCAAGTTGAACATCTTTGAGAAGTAGCATCCGCCCCTTTTGTTAGATTCGAGCACTATTGTTTCACCAAGCTGACCCATGTCTTTGGTCACAGAGTAGATCCATACCACTTGCATTCTGTTGGTCTTCCATAGGGGCGGTCCCAATAGTCCAATAGTCAATAGTTTTCCCTTAGTTCTCCCTGATTGGATGAACACACTCCACGTAAGATTCCTGGGTGGTCAACAATCGCTTCATCAGAATCACATGTCGGTGAGACACTAATCATGTCTCCCCGATGTGAGTACACCTCATAGCAGCTATCGGCATAACACGTGATGGTCGACAAGAGTTCTTAGCGAGCGGCCAGAGTTCTATCAATATCCAACATTGTCACCCAGACCATCGCTATTGTCCAGACATCATGGCGAGTCCTTAGAAGTCATGTCGATATCGCCATTTCATCTCCTAGACATCTGCATTCAACAAGAGTTCTCTCCGAGGTCTACAGTGGACCTATCGCTATCGGCAAGACACCACCAGGTCGGTGGGACTTCATATCGAACTCCTCCATTCTTCCCGAGCTCAGCTCATTTCGGCAAGACCCTATCGGGTTGGCAAGACTTCTCGTCGAAGCTACCCTATTTCGGCAAGGGCTTATTTCAGTTGAGAAGACTTTGCTCGGTCGGCAAGAGCTTTCGTTGAGCTCCTTTCCTTCACCGAGACCTCCTTTCCTATCAGGGAGACATCACTCGGTCGGTGAGACCTTTCACCGAGCTCTTGTCGCTGAGACTTCAGCAATTGACAAGATGTTGTACCGAAGCCCCCACATTACACCGAAGGCATCTTATTTTTGTGAGACCTCATCGAGTCGGCAAGACTTGTCGCTGATGACACCTCCCTTCGCTGAGACCCTACCCTTTCAGCATGACTTATTCTTTCAGCAGGACTTGTCCCCGACGCCGGCCGCTTCACCGAGACCACCAACGGTTGTTGGGACTTCATGCCGAAGCCTTCATCTCTTGGTGAGCTTAGAACTTCTTTCGGGGAGGCCACCACTTGTCGGCGAGACATTTTGGTGAGCCCAAAACCTTTCGGCGAGAGCTTCATTTATTGGCCAGACCTCTTGCTGACGCCAGTATTACGGCGAGATCTCCATTCTTTTAGTGAGACCGCGGTTGATCGGCAAGACCTCATGCCGAACGTAGATGTCTTGGTGACCTAAGGCAAAAGTCAATTCATTTGGCACCCCTGAATACTTGAAAAATTAGACCCTTGCCTAATTGAGCCCGTAGGTAAAAATCGGGCAACAGTTATATGAAAATCCTTTAGCTTCGAATAAGGTATTTCTCATGAAGTGTTTATTTAATATGAAAATTGTAGAAGGTGGGTCAGTTGTTGATCATTTAAATGAATTTAATACAGTTAACAGTCAATTAACGTCTATAAATGTAAACTTTTACGAGGAAGTTAGGGCTCTTTTGATTTTGTGCTCTTTGCTTGAAAGCTGTAATAGCTTGGTCATGGCTGTTAGTAATTCTATTTCTAGTTTGAATACATTGAAATTTGATGATGTTGTTGGTGTTATTTTGAGCGAGGAAATTTGTAGGAAAAGCTCAGGTGAAACATCCACATCCGGTAGTGTTTTGAATGCAGAAAGTAGGGGCATAACAAAGGAGAGAGGAAATAATTCTGGAAGTCATGGGAAGTCATGAGGAAAATCAAAAGAAAAAAGGTCCCAATCTAGAGACAAGAGGGATTGCTAGTACTATCGTAAGCTGGGTCATTTAAAGAAAGATTGCTGGTCTTAAAAAAATAAAGGAGACAAAAATGAAGGAAATAAAGAGGAAAATGTGGTAAGTAATAAATATGATGAGGATGCTTTGATTCTTTCTCTTGATAATGTTGATGATTCTTGGGTGTTAGATTTAGGGGTTTCATTTCATGCTACGCCCCATAGAAGTTATTTTCTTGATTATGTCCAAGGGGATTTTGGGCTGGTTTATTTGGGAGATAACGAACCCTATTAGATTGTTGGAAAGGGGAGAATCAAGATTAAGTTGCATAATGGGAATCATTGGCTACTACATGAGGTAAGGCATGTTCCAAAGTTATTTTTTTTAAATTTTTTAGTAGTGCAACAAGATGATGAAGGTTGTGTTGTTACATTTAGTGATAAAAATTAGAAGGTTACAAAAGGTGCCTTAGTGGTAGAAAAAGGTGTGAAAGTAGGCACATTATATCTTTGTACAGGTCATACTATTCCTTCTACTTTAGCTATTGCAAATAAAAATCAATGTTCATGAATAGTTGCTGCAGTTCAGCAGGCAGGAAAAAGACAGTTGCTATGGATTTTGAATCAGCACTGTGGCATAATAGACTTGGGCATATGAGTGCAAAAGGTATGAAATTACTTCATTCAAAGAATGTTTTAACAGGTTTGAAATGTGTTAATATGGATTTCTGTGAAAGTTGTGTGTATGGAAAACAAAAGAGAGTTAGTTTTCTCAAGGATGGGAAGCAAAGAAAGATGAGAAATTGGAGCTTGTGCATACGGATGTATGGGGACCAGCTCAAGTATCTTCTCTCAGTAGCTCTCGGTACTATGCACCTTTATTGATGATACACCAAGGAAGGTATGGATTTATTTCCTTAGGTAGAAATTTGATGTATTTGAAACTTTTAAGAAATGGAGAAGCTTGGTTGAGAATGAGACAGGTAAAAAGTTAAAATGTCTCAGATCTGATAATGGTGGTGAGTATTGCAGCAAATATTTTGAAGATTATTGTTCCTCAAATGGTATTCATAGGCAGAAAATGGTTCCAAGGACTCCACAAGAAAATGGAGTGGCTGACCACATGAACAGAACAATAATGGAGCATGCATAGACTATGAGATTGCATGCTGAGTTGCCTTTAAACATGTGGGTAGAGGTTGTAAATACTGCTATTTATTTAATTAATAAAGGTCCTTCAATTCCCTTGGGTTGTGGTATTCCAGAGGAGGCATGGACAGGTAAGAAGGTGAGTTATTCTTTTCTCAAGACCTTCGGTTGTGAAGCATTTGCACATGTAGATTCTGAAAATAGAACCAAGTTGGATGAAAAATCATATAAATGTATATTTGTTGGATATGGCATTGATGAATTTGGTTATAGACTTTGGGATTCTCAAAATCAAAAAATTGTGAGAAGTAGGGATGCCATATTCAATGAGAAAGTGTTGTACAAAGATCAGTTGCAACAACATGAGAGGAAATAAAATGATTATGTAGTGCTGGATGATACACCAAATAGCAATGTTCTAGTGGTTCCTCATGCTCTGTAACAACAACAACAACAAAAACAAATACCAGAAATTCCAGTGAATGTTAGACAATCTTCAAGGATAAGTAGACCTCTAGAAAGATTTTCTCCCTCTTTGTATTCTATTTTGTTAACAGATGCTGGTGAACCTAAAGGGTATGATAAAGCTATGCAGGTGGATACAAAGGTTCAGTGGGAGCATGCAATGGAAGAAGAAATGGACTCCTTGCTGAAAAATGAGACTTGGGAATTATGCAAGTTGCCTACAAGTAAAAAGGCTTTACCAAACAAATGGGTTTACAGGCTGAAAGGGGAAGATGGAGGTAAGAACAAATTTAAAGCCAGGTTAGTTGTAAAGGATTTGCATAGAAAAAGTGCATTGATTTTGCTGAGATTTTTTCTCTAGTTGTTAAGATGACTTCTATTCGTACTGTTTTAAGTATTGTGGTTGTTGAAGATTTGCATTTGGAACAACTAGATGTGAAAACTTCCTTTCTTCATGGTGATTTGGAGGAGGAGATAGATATGGAACAACCCCAAGGATTTGAGGTCAAAGGAAAGGAGAAATCAGTGTGCAGATTGAAGAAGAGTTTATATGGCTTGAAACAAGCACCTCGACAATGGTACTTGAAATTTGATAGTTTTATGGCTGAGCAAGGCTACAACAAGTGTAATTTTGACCATTGTGTTTATTTTAAGAGGTTGGATAATGACAGCTATACATTATTTTTTGTTTATATATTGATGACATGATTGTAGTAGGGTCTAACATGGATCACATAAGTGAGATAAAACAACAGTTAGCCAAATAATTTGCTATGAAGGATTTGGGGGAAACAAAAAAAATCCTTGGTATGAGAATTTGTAGAGATAGGAAGAACAAAAAATTGATTCTATCTTAGGCTGGTTATGTTGAAAAGGTGTTGTAAATATTCCACATGGAGAATGCAAAAGCTATTAGCACACCTTTGCCTAGTCATTTTAAATTGACTAAGGAGATGTGTCCAAAGACACAAGAGGAGGAAGATAAAATGTCCAAGGTAACATATGCTTTAGTTGCAAGAAGTTTAATGTATGCCATGGTATGCACGAGACTAGATATTGCACATGTCAGAGTCATAAGAAGGTATATGAGTAATCCCAGATTGGAGCATTGGAATGCAGTAAAATGGGTTCTTAGGTATTTGAGAGGTACATCCAATAAATGTTTATGTTTTGGGGGCTCTAATATTGATTTAGCAGGTTATGTAGACTCAGATTTGGTAGGGGATATTGATACTAGGTGGAGTACTACAAGTTATGTCTTTACTGTAGGTGGGATAGTAGTAAGTTGGATCTCATAGTTGTAAAAGGTGGTTGCTTTATCCACCACGAAGGCAAAATATGTAGTTGTAACAGAGGAAAGCAAGGAGATGATATGGCTGTAATATTTCATGGAAGAATTGGGCAAACAATAGGCCACCAGTTATTTGTTTATAGATAGTCAGAGTGCCATACAGCTTGCAAAGAATTTTTCCTTGCATTCAAAGAACAAACACATACAGTTGAGGTATCACTTCATTCGGTCGGTATTGGATGATCGATAGTTAAGGTTGGAAAAGATGCATACAGATGAAAATCTAGTGGATATGTTTACAAAGGCAGTGCCAAGGGAGAAGCTAAGCTCCTCTTCAACTTTGGTTGGTCTTCAAGACTAAAAACAGTCAAATTAGAACAACAAGGTCCAGGGTGCTTATTTCCAGTGGGAGCTATAGGGTCAGCGGTATTATGATAAGTCTCCAAGTGGGAGGTGATATGGGGTGGAGTTTGATCAGTTTGCAAGTGGGAGATTATTGATATATGGAGCCTAATCAGACTCGGAGGTTAAATTTTCCCTAATTTTATTAGTATGGTTTCCCCATAAATTATTTAATGGGGTCAAGGGGCAGTGCCCCTGGCGTGCTCCCTATCGCAATATAGGGCAGGGTCGAGGGGCAGCGCCCTTGAAACCTCTCAATTTTTTTATTATTTTATAAAGGTGTTGGGTGTTATTTCTTCTATTGGTCGACATAAAAAACCCTAATTTTGTAACCAACATAAGTCTTGATAAAAGGCTAAGGGTTTGGGTTTCTGTTGACATTGTATTGTAGCATTTGCAACAATATTGAGTTGCAAGAATTACTGGTTGTAATCGGTTTGATTTACTAGATAATAATATTGGAATCTTTGTTGGTGGACATAGCCCAAGTTTGGGTGAACCACATTAAATATTGTCTCTTGCTGTTATTATTTATGTGTTTTTCATTCTTCTATTTAATCTTTATTTGCATGTAATTGATATTTTCTGCATACAGTTCCTAACAAAACACATGTGCATAGTTAAATGATGCATTTGGATTTCTACGATGCATTTGCTATGTTAAACAACGCATGTGCAATTTTGCAACGCATTTGATAATAAAACGACATATTTTCCTGTCAAATTTTTTGAAGTTTTATGGTTTAATTTTTGGATAAGGTTTTTGTTATACATTTGTAAGTCACTTTGGATTCGATATATACTTGGGAGTCAAGGTCATTGACCTATAAGTTTTCTAGACCAGTTGCAGAGTGGAGAGAGATAGATGATATGGCATCTTGGTTTGCATCATATTACATTTATGCTCATTATTCAGGAAAATTGAGGGCTGTTGATTGCGCTCTATGAGTGATGGCACTCAGAGACCTCCTCTTTCCATTTTCCTATGGGAGAGGCTACTATTACCTTAGAGGATGTCTATAGGATTTTAAGATTACCGTTTAGGGGTGAGAGAGTCCTTTATGATACCCAGAGGGGTTATGGTGAGATTACTCATTATTATTAGCATGATGATGTCAGATAGCTCAGGATCGAGCATTATGAGATCAAATGGCACATATTGGTAGAGAGATATGCGTGGTTGGATTGTATGTTATGCACATTGATTGGTGAGATTGTTCTACCAGACTACAAAGGGCATGGGTTTCCTATTGGGTGGGGTGAGATGCTGGTAGGGATGTTGGAGCGGCAGGTTGTATATGCATGGGGCCCCTATCTACTAGCCATATTGTATTTTCATTTACATGATATAGCGTACAAGGAGGCGCAACCGATGAGCTGTGGCACCACTCTTCTTATGATCTAGGCGTGGGAGCACATTGCTGTTTCCCATCCACTTGTTTTTGAGTTAGATGATAGGTCTCCTTATGTTTTCTGATATGTGGGCATCATTACTCAAACTCATCTTGGGGATACAAGTTATTGGAGACATAATTTTGACACTCTTGTCCAATTCATATGGAGGCCTTACATGGATTGTGTGCAGTGGTGTGATGAGCATTGACACTTGTCGTTATGTTGACAGACACGATACCTGATCGAGAGGACTATTTTGAGGGTTCATATCATTGAGAGACACCTACCAAACAAAGTACTCAGACAGTTTGGTGAGGTGCAGGATGTGCCGCGGGGCAGAGCCAGTTTGCTAGATCCTCTAGGGAGGTTCCTCCGTGGGGGCCATAGATTCCTGTTATGACGGTTGAGGTAGACATTGATACATTAAAACCTATTCAATGGGGATGGAGGGGTGGAGCTGCAGATCTAGTGATGAAAAATGCATATGATGCCTAGTGGGCGCAACATAGGCTTGTGCCTTTGATCGATCCTAATGGGATAGTACCTATAGATCGGCGAGGGATATGACCTTAGGGTAGGCATGGTGGCAAGAGAGGTGGTCAAGGTGGCAGAGGTGGGAGAGGTGATGGTAGAGGAGGAGGTGGTAGGGGTGGTCGACAGGGTCGAGAAGGTTGTAGAGGCCGAGGCCCAGATTTTTCACTCGTCCATGAGGAGGAAGGGGAGGGAGAGGATGTACCCATGTTGGAGATGGGTGGAGGAGAGGAGACTGGTGGTGAGGAGCATTCCAAGGAGGAGGACGTTGAGGAGGAGGCGTAGATAGATTCCCTTGGTCTACTGGCCAGGTATCAGGATGATGATGAGGAGGAGGAGATGGGGGATCAAGAGAGGGAGCTATGAGATAGGATTGTTGAGGAGTGGGATGTCGATTAGGGAGAGAGGCCATGATGGGAGGAGGAGGGTCCCAGTGATCAATGGGTAGCTTATTTACAGGCCTAGGTAGAGGTCCTGGAGGAGCAGATGAGAGCTATGATGACAGAGTGAGATGCAATGCAGATAGAGAGACAATGCTTATTTGGAGAGGGATCAGGCAGTAGCACATAGACAAGAGACAAAGCATAGGTTTTTGGAGTTTACAACTCTTTGCACTGGGCCAACTACAACTTTCGCTCATGAGTTAGTCAGGGCTGGTGATCGAGAGAGGTATTACAAGGATTTATATGAGTAGGAGGTGCCTCCTAAGAGATGGGCTCCTAGTTATTCACAGGCGCACAACAATTCACGCAATAGGTCTCACAAAAGATCCCACAACAGATCTTAGAGCACCGAGGGTGTTGTGGGACCTCACAGGACATGTCCTTATAATAGGCCCCCTTCTGCAAAATGATTCTTAACACCCCCCCCATCAGTCACATCCTCACTCTCCACATGGGAGTAGTGGGAGTTCTGGCTAAGGACATGTTATATTTATTTGTATACACTGTATTTTGATTATAGAGCCTGCGAGCTCCATTTTGAGAGATACATTATGAAATTATGATGTGACACTTTTTGAGTGTTATATATAGCATTTTTGTCAACGATTTATATGCTATGCAGTTCTATATATGATTATGTAGTCTTCTATTTATGCAGGTGTTATGGATGCCGGTATTTACTTTATGATGTTGATGCAACCTATGATGTGATGTTGATTCTATACGATGATGTATGCATTTACTTTTATGGTATCTATGGATGTCATGTATGCATTTATGATTATGAGATGCAATGTGATATATATATATATATAATTACAATGCCATGTGAATGCTATATAGTTTATGATGGTGGATGCATGTTATGTTATGGTTTCCTAGATACGATAGATGTATATATTTTTATGTTTTTTTAAATGCAACATATATGTATGATTTATTATGTATATATGTATGGCCATGTCTAAATGATGTTTCTAACATGAATGCATATGCAGGATGATTTATTATTTTTTTGCGTGTCACAGGACTCCATCATAATGCAAGAAAGAAGGAATGTTAGTGCAAAAAAGATGAAAAGTAACATAAAAGACATGGATGTTAGTACTAGAAAGCTTCGATGTTTTGTCAAAACACAATAGGCTTTGTATTAAATAATCATTGGAAGGTAATTGATACAAATGGACAACAAACACCATGATATGAGATAGACCAAGGTGTGCAAGGTAATCCATTTGCTAAAAATAGACAGTCGTAGACAAGGAATGTCCTAACTCATACTAAGGGCACAATTGCCCCAGTCTTTTTGTCAAGACAAAGCACAAACAACAAACAAATAAAAGATGAGTCATGAGACATCATTGCTCCTCTAAATCCTTCATGGGACATCCTTGAGGAAGCTAGTAATGTGACTCAAAGATAAAGCCAAAAGATAGTAGACAAACAACAGTCAAAGAAAAAGAGTCTTGATACATCGTTGCTTCTCTAAATCCTTTTTGGGACATCCTTGAGAATGCTAGTAACCAAACTCAAAGACAAAGCCAAATGAAAAGATAAGACAAAACTAGCCATAATGTCAATAGTCAATAAAAATATTTTCCAAAATTTGATCATGTTGTTTAATTTTCTAGAAGATTGATAGAACGATTGTTTGATAAACCTTGGTTTCAGGAATGACACATACCGTATTAAGACGTTGAGTCTGGTTTCGATCATGTGGCTATATGTATAAGGCATGACTAAGCTTGGTTTCAAAAAGACACGTACCATATAAGACATTGAATCTGGTTTTGATCATGTGACCACTTGTATAAGGCAATGATGATTGTTTGAATAAATGATCATGTCTGTTTTTAGGAAGGACACATCCTGTATAAGACAAAGGTTGATTATTTTTGTTATTGCTTTGGCAATTTGTTTGATTTGACTTGATGACCTTGTTGACTTGTTTGTCTTGTTGATGTGTGACTTGTCTTGATGTTTTGACAATTTTTTATGTTAGACGACATTGTATGACACGATGAACCCTAAAGGACTGACCTAGTGTGGCCTCGAGGGTTATTCGATTGATGGCCTTGCCTACGTTATACATGCAGGGATCTCGTAGTTCAACCAAACTTTGAATCACAAAATTGACTAAAAAATATTTGATTTATTTATAGATATGAGACATGTGTGATAGTAAATGTGATGAACCCTAATGGATTGACTTAGTGCATCCTCGAGGGCTCATCGATTGATGACCTTGCCTACATTATACACACAGAGACCTCATAGTTCAACACAACCAATGACCTTGTTTTATAGAAAAACGGATTGAGTTATGATTTATATGGACAAACCTAAAAGGGCTAACCTAATGCCTCAGGGACACATTGACATATGGCCTTGCCTACGTCCAGTTGTAGAGGCAATGTAGTTCGAAAATGACAAAGACTGACTCTAACTCTCTTTTTGGATTTTTTGACATGTTTTGATTTTTTTTTTATCTTTTTGAAGTTTTTGATGTTTTTTGGATTTTTTTCAGGACATTTTGTGATGTTTTTGGAGTTTTTTGATGGTTTTATGTCTTTAGAACAATCACTATAAGAACCAAATGATGTAAGTCAAGTGCCTGCCCCCAATCGGGTATAAGACCAATTTATTATGAATAGGATGGAAGGGGGGATATGAAGTGTGCTCGATGTCAATCATTCCAAGCTATGAAAAGGACAACCATTTATTATGAGTGGTATGTACAGGTAATGGATAGGAAAGATAGGTGATATGATTGATAAGTCAGGTTGGAATGATGGTAGACAAAGAAGCAGAGTTGACTACACATGGCACCTGTTTGCCAAGTTTTCACCATGGTACTTATCCAAAGTGCCACCAAAGTGGTTTTCACTATTGGATGACTTATTTCTCTTTACTATTTTCTTGATTTTTTGATTTTTTTTTATGTTACCAAGATGCCTGTTTTCCAAGTTTTCACCTAGGTAACATTTTTTTTTTTTGTATTTTTGACGATTAAGACAAGGCTCTTAGAAGCTATGCATAAAACTTCTTCAGATGAAGGATGTTGAGGTTCAAAATTTCTTGGTTTTTCTCTTTTTGCTTGATTCTTTGGATTTTCCATTAAGACCAGGTCACCAATGTCAAAATTTTGATTCAAGGCTTTCCTATTGTAGCTATGACAAAGATGAATTTGATATGCTTGGAAATGATCTAGTGCCTTTTTGTCTTCATCTGTCTAGGAACTCTAGCTCATGTATTCTTGACACACGGTACTCTTCATCACCAATATTCCCTTTCAAAGATACCCTTAGGGAATGAATCTCGATCTCAATAGGCAAGATAGCCTTAGAACTGAATACCAAGGAATATGAAGTGGTACTGGTGGGAGTGCAGATGCTTGTGGAGTAGGCCCATAGGGGAGGGTTTAGTTGTAAATGCCAATCATGACCAACATCATTGACATTCTTTTTAATGATTATGAGGATTGTTTTGTTAGATGCCTTAACTTGGCCATTACCTTGTGGGTAATATGGAGTGGAAAGGTGGTGTTGGATATGGAATTCTTCGTAGAGGTGACAAACTTATTGGTTCTTAAATTGACAACCATTATCTGTGATTATGGATTGAGGAACACCATACTGGAAAATGATATAGTTAAGGATAAACTTAGAAATCTATGTGCCAGTAATGTAGGTCATAGGAATGGATTCAATCCACTTGGTAAAGTATTTAGTTGCAGTAATGATGAATGATGTAGGACGTATCTTTCCTATGATATTGAGTCCTAATTGGGAAAAGGGCCATTGTGATGTTATTGGATGGAGCTCCTGTGCTGGTGCATGTATCAAGTCTTTGTGTATCTGAGATTGTTGACATTTCTTGACAAAGACATATGAGTCCTTTTCCATTGTAGGCCAATAATATCCTAGTCTCATAATCTTCTTGGCTAAGGTAGGACCGCTAGAATTTTTATCCACATATACCCTCATGTACCCCACACAAGGTTGCTTATGCTTCTTCAATATCGAGACATCTCAATAGGGTATTGTCTAGGGCACATCTATAAAGGGTATCTCCGATGATGGTATACTTGGCTAACTTATAGATAAATGTCCTACGTTGGTTGTTGGAGAGGTCAGGGGGTAGGATTTTGGCATGGAGGTAGTCATATATGTCTTTGTACCATGGGGAAACAGGACCAAAAATCTCTCATACCATCTCCAGATCTGGGTTGTCAAAGGCAGGGACCAAAGGTTGTTCTACCAAAAAATCGAATTTAGGCATGTTGCTAGGTATATCGAAGAGTGAAGCAATAGTTTCCATGGCATCTGCTACCCTGTTCTGAATGTGAGGTATTTGATGAAAGACAATCTTGTCAAAGTACTGTTTAAAACTATCTACCATCCGCTTGTATGGGGTGATTTTTTCATCTTTGGTTTCATAGTCATCATTAACTTGTCATATTACCAGCTGAGAATCGCCATAAACTTGTAGGTTCTTAATCTTCCATTTGATTGCCAGGCGTAATCCTGTCATAAGAACCTCATATTTTGCTATATTATTGGTACATGGAAAGACAATTCTGAATGACTTAGGAATAGTATTTCGTTGTGGCATGATAAACAATATGCCAACCCCTGAGCCATGATTTGTGTGGGATCCATCAAAGGATAACTTCCATATTGTTCCTATGTCAAGAGTGAAGATGAACTCATTAGGAAAATATGAAACTAGAGGATGATCTACCTTAATTGGTGTGTCGGCAAATTGGTCAACAATAACTTGTCCTTTTATAGCTTTTGTTTCTACATATTGGATATTATATTCACTGAGTACCATTACCCATTTAGCTAGTTGTCTTATTAATGCTGCTTTACTAAGGAGATATTTCAAAGGATCTATCTTTGTGACCAACATTGTTTGGTGGTTTAAAATGTAGTGCCTAAGTTTTTGAGTAGCAAAAACTACTACAAGACAAGCACATTCAATGGTAATGTAATTTAGTTCATAACCTACCAAAGTACGTCTGATATAGTATACTGCCATTTCTTGACCCTCATTATGTTCTGTGCAAGCAAGGCTCCTAGCACTGATGTAGTTGCTAAAATGTAGAAAATCAATGGTCGTCCCTCAATAGGTGGCATTAAAACTAGTGGTGTGAGTAGGTAATCCTTGATTAGTTGAAAATATTCTTGGCATTTACCTATCCATACAAATGGTACTCCTTTTCTAAGTAAATGCTAGAAGGGATGTGTTTTATCTGCTAATTACACTATGAACCATCTGATAGACTATAGTCTCCCTTGTAGTGTCCTTAGTTGACTTATATTGGCTAGTGGAGGCATGCCAATTATTGGTTTCACTTTTGCTGGGTCCACTTCAATGCCTCGTCTAGAAATGATGTATCCTAGAAGTTTTCCTAATTTCATGCCAAATACACATTTCTTTGGATTTAGCCTTACTTTGTATTCTTCTAGTCTTTGAAAAATATTATCTAGGACTTGTAAATGATCAACCCTTGTCAATGATTTAGCTATCAGATCATCCACATAGTCTTCCATAAGAGTGTGTATGAGGTCACCAAAAATAGTTGTCACATGGCACATTGATATGTTGCTTTGACATTTTTAAGTCCAAAGGGAATGATGTTCCAACAATAGGTTCCCAATGGACAAGTGAAAGTAGTCTTATGTTGGTCTTCAGGTGTGATTCTGATTTGATTATATCTCGAGAAGCCATCCATAAGGGATAACATTTCATATCCTGCTATTAAGTCAACAATCATGTCAATATTCGATAGAGGAAAGTCATCTTTAGGACATGCTTTGTTTATATCTCTAAAATTTGTACAGATGCAGATGCCCCCTGTTGGTTTCATCACTGGTACACAATTGGAAATCTAGTCTACATAGTCAATTGATCTGATAAAGCTGACATCCTACAATTTCTTTAGTTCAGCCTTGACTAATAATGCAATTTGTGGGTGCATTTTTCTTAATTTCTGCTTCATGGGTTTAACACCTGGTTGTAATGGAAAATGATGTAATACTAGTTCAGGATCTAGTCCAGGCATGTTGGCATATGACCATGCAAAGTTGATCTGTCTTTGTGTGAAGAAGTTACAAAATTCAGGCTGCTCTATTTCTGTCAAAGATGCTACAAAATAGATTAGCCGAGGATTCTCTTTAGTGCCTATGTTTATCTCCATAGATTCTTGAACCAAAATTGGTGACTTTTCCTGAGCAATGGGGAGAATGTTCAACCCTCCATCCGTGGGTGCCTCAGAGAGGTTTTTTCCCTCGGATGCATCCTTATTTTTGCTTTTTCATTGTCCAAAGGTGCCTTTCGGTTTTCACCTAGGGACTCATCATTTTTATTTTTTTCATTGTTTTTCTTATTTTTGTGACTGAAGGGTTGAATGGACTCCCCAAAATAAGCCATGTTATCCAAGTCTATGGTAAATCCAACCTTATGGTCACCACTAGGTATGCCTTCTCACAGTCCCAGGAACTCAGCTATTGCTTCGTCATTCTCAAAGATGTCTAAGACGGGGATGTATTATTGATCACAATCGATAAGTTGGGGATATACTAAGGGCATGTCATCATCAAAGGTATCAAAGTTCAAAGGGGTCAAGGTAAAGGCTGAGTTGTTAACATAGTCACAAAAGTTTCTTAGCAAATCCTCTTTACTCTTTTTCTTGGGCATATGTAGATTCTGAGGTGGGCCTATTGTCAAGGTTTAGTTATCAGAAGTAGATTTGTCAGTTTCCCAAGAGGAAGGATCAAGGGATTCCCAATAGTAATGTTTAAACCATTCCTCTTTTGTCAAAGTCATTTGTGGATAGGAATTCAGTGGATTTTGTGAGGATTTAAGAATTTGGTCAAGTTCTCCAAATAGTTTATCAAGGTCCACGACAGAGGTGGAGGATAGGAAATCCCACAAATATTTAGGGAAAACGTTAGTGGAAAACCTTTGCCAATTGGTGAATTCTAGGAATCGACCAAGTCAAAATTGGCAAATTTCTCGCACCCAGCAGGGTGTCCAATCACCCAGATTTTATGAACTATAGGTCCAATGCATGTCCATTCGCCAATGATTTTTTTTATGAGGCATATTTAAGCAAAAAATTTGCCATTATCAAACTACGCATTTTAATTGGACCGACTAATATTTTCGCATGGAATCCTGAAAGCATTTAATAAAACACCTTCATATTTGCTAATACTATTAAAACAACATTGTATTAAGACCCATTTTGCCAATTAAAATTTACAAATAGTTGCTTGTGAAGACCCATTTCAGTAATTAAAATTTATAAATAGTTGCTCATGAGGACCTATTTCACCAATAACATTAACAAATAACTACATTTGAGGACACATTTTGCCTTGAAAATTACAATGTATCGTTGTATAAGCAAGCGAGAATCACCAAATATTTAATATACCATTTAAAAATCACGCGGAATTTTCCAAATATGGAATCATGGATTGATATAAATACAATATAAAGTGTCATTTATTCTTACACATTTTGTTCGGTTATGAGGTTCTACTTCTCCATTTGAAACTGGAAGTCAGCGAACTGCGAAGCCGAAAACGTAGACTTAAAAGGTTCAAGTGATCATTTCTTCATAGTGTTATTAGTTATAATAATACGTTTTCTTTATCTCTTTTCCATTCTTGCTTCAACAAAGTGAACCTTAGAACCAAACTATGAAGTTTTGAAGTTTTCAAAACCTCCAACCCACCGAGTAGAAAAGGTGAGTGATCATTTCTTCATAGTGTTATTAGTTATAATAATAAGTTTTGTTTATCTCTTTTCCATTCTTGCTTCAACAAAGTGAACCTTAGAACCAAACTCTGAAGTTTCGAAACCTCCGACCCACCGAGTAGAAAGGTGACAAGGTTATAAAACGGTTATGCAATTGTTTGAAGTTTCAAACTTGTATGATCTTCGTATATGGAGAATACGTAGAATATGTATTAATTTCTAGGAACGGAATGATGTCAATACAAAGTGTATTCCTAACTTGTGTTATTAGGTTAACATTAGGAAGCTTCTCTCCAAGGAAAGATTTCCGAAAATAGGAGATAGGATAGTAAACACTTGCTAAAGACTCATTTCCAGTAAATTGTTTGAGGTAGGAAGTCTGGGGTAAATTGAACCCATTGAAAGACATAGCCTACGCGTAGAGTAAGTTTGACATCTACGTAAATTTTTTTTTCTAACTTTTACAACTTTTAACCAAAGTAAACGAGTAAATAACATAGTAACAAAATTTTTCTTTTCTCTTTGAATAAAGTATAACATATAAATATGATTTCAAAGCTTTTCCCAATTTAAATAACATTAACTTTTCAAATGAATAACAGAGTATAAAACTATAAGAAATACATACACAACTTTAACAACTTTTGCACAAATAGAAGTAAGATGGTCTAGGTTCTTCCCTTTCAAATCTTGGTTCTTTGGTTGTCAGGTTGTGGAGGAGAAACATCACTTGGGTGCTTTTCTGCCAACCACAGACTAATAATGCGGTCCCCCGCACATTCATTTTTCAATGAATGGCCCTCCCTTCGTCGAAGAGATTGGTTGAGTGACCGATTCCGTTAACCAACTGAGCATAGTGTCGTGTCCTACATTACTAGATTCTTGTATCTTACAATCCCAACCTAGTATATGTGTTTTGGATCACTGTGAACTGACAATGTAATCATCTTCCTAAACTAAGAGGATGTAGGTACATTACATTACTATGGCCATAGTGTTTTGGTTCAGTAAACGACTGATAAGTCATCTATCACTTACACTACTCAGGGCCGATTTGCCTTTGGGCTACCTTACTCTATGCGTAGGCCATGTCCTTCAATGGGTTCAGTTTACCCCAGACTTCCTACCTCAAACAGTTTACTGGAAATGAGTCTTTAAGCAAGTGTTTACTATCCTATCTCCTGTTTCCGGAAATCTTTATCCTAGGAGCGAAGCTTCCTAATGTTAACCTAATAACACAAGCTAGGATTACACTTTGTATTGACATCATTTCGTTCCTAGAAATTAATACATATTCTACGTACTCTCCATATACGAAGATCATACAAGTTTGAAACTCCAAACAATTGCATAACCATTTAATACTACCAATCAACTATCACACACAAAAGACAGTCTTGTCGTACTATGCGTATAATTTCCTACTAATGCATATAATCAAATTGAATCTTTTCTTTCCAAAACCCCAATTTCCTACTAAATCCTCCTTAACCACATTGAATCCCTTTCTATTCAAAACCCCAATTCCTATTTAATCTTCTTTAACCAAATTGAATATAATGAAATATATCAAGCTATCTCCTTAAGCTACATTGTCATTCCCTAACATTTACCCTTGCATAAATGAAGTACCTTAACCACATTATGCAATAATAGATTGTCAAACAATAAATGAAAGCTAGTAATAATTTATTTATTTCACCTCAATGCAACCAACAATTCTAAAGACAAATAAAGAAGACAGTTTTAAGCTAAATTCTTTAGTCAAGAAAACATGCCTGAATTTCCTCTTATCAGCAGTCTTCTATTGTTGACCACAGCAAACAGTTTCCTCACTCATAAATTCTCCATAGAAAGAATGCTATTGTTTTCTCATAGTATTTTATGAAATACAGCTGAGAACACTCAACTCTCCTCTCACTGAAAACACTTTGAAACAGAATAATAACACAAACTCACAACACTAGCTATCAAATTGCAATATATAAACTCTCTAAAAACATCAATGAAGAGAAAACCAGAAGTGAATTCAAATGAAAAGATGTGAAGTATTTATAGGCCGCAATAAGAACAATTTCCCCATTTCTGGGCAAGCAACTTGACAGATTAACATATTTACTAAGTCAAATGGTCACTTTTCATCCTATCAAACCCTTTGTCATGTTTTCCAAGCTGATTCGACCTCTTAGGAGCCAGCAATTGAAGAATATTTCAAATCTGCAAATAAAAACGCCACCTACAGGCACGTTTTTCTGCCAGGTGTATAAACTTATCATGATTTTATTGTTGCGTTCTAGGTCAAGGTTCAAATCAATCCAACACAGAAGTTCTTTGCTATTTTCCTTGTTTTGGGTTTTGAAAATTTCTTCCTTCATTTCCAGCAGCGCAGGAACTTCAGCCATTTCACGGGAAAGTTCATTTTCATTTTCCATTTGTTTTTCTAAAGTTCGAACTTTTCAAATATTTCTTTTTTAATGAAGTTCGCTATTTTGAAGTGTTAAATATTTCACACGGCTATCTCTTTCATTTAAACTTCCACAATATATGAACTGCGAATTTCACCGTTTCATTAATAATACTTATTCTTGAAACTTTGAAATTGTTTTCCATTATTTAAATTTTAATAATTTATATTTGCATATTTTACTTATAAATGTATTATTTTAAACATTAATATTTATTTATATATAAACGTATTTATATATAAATATATATTAATTTTAATATTAATACATTTAACTTATAAAATATACAAATATATTATTATTTATACAACCTTTATGTATTGATATATACATTAATAATCACCTTATTAATATATATATATATACATAAATATATATTTAAATCTTCTAGATAATAATACTTGAACATTATTTATACCAAAGATATTAGGCGGAATGTGTACGTGTAAACATTTCCACATATACTCCATGTATATACATATGTATGCCTATATACATGTCGATACATATGTACGAGCATATCCATTTGCTTAACGTACATACGTATTGATATGTCTATACATTTAGATATGTGTATACAGTGTATACATGTATATACATACCCATTCAACCTTTATCACATACCTTCTATTTCATTAATTCTCAGGAAGTCATAGTATAGTCAGACTGACATTTAATCAATCACATCATATAAAGCATAAGGAAGTAAATCAAACTCCTAAGCCTATGGATGACTTTTCTAGACTAACTTATCTGACCTGTTTCCCTATGTACCATTCACAATGTGTGTGCATGCTCAACTGATTAACTTTACCGGTTAAACGACCAATACCCCTCTCCCAAGTGATATTTCCCCTCTGCCTAGAGGACTGGTTCTCATTCCTGCATTCACAATTATAAACTCACGGTAGTCAATTGCTCACAAAATTAGCAATACATATAAATTTCACAAGATATATAAAACATCACATATAAATATGCTTATGCACGTTTTTCACCATGATTAATAATCAAAAGAACAACATAAGAATGAGATGATCAAAAACTCATATTGATAACAAGGTGATTCACATCTTTATTTATTCATAAAATTGTCTTTACAAACACATAATCCTTATTCAACTCTAATAGCCTAATAGCTATACAATCGGGATGTAACATACTTCCCCCCTTAGGAATCATCGTCCCCGATGACTTAAGGTATTATTTCAAACATAATAAAAACAAATACATAATTTTATTCACTATTCTCAAAAACTTTGAGAATATTTGGAAACTTCCGAAGAATTTCCTCATAGTCTTCCCATGTTGCTGAATCCTCCGCGTATTGATCCCACTGAACTTTACATTGAGTGACATCCCTATTGCGCAAATGGAGTTTACGCACTTCCAACACCTTTACGGGCTCGAGAGTTATTATTTCGGGATCCTTTACCTGTAAAGCAGTCTAATCAATAACATGACTATCTCCTGGAATGTACTTTTTAAGATAGGACACATGGAAGACATTATGCATTTTGGCAAGAGCTGGTGGTAAGGCAATTCGGTAAGCTACAGGATTGACTTCCTCAAGGACTTCGAAGGGACCTATGTAACGAGGAGACGATTTGGAAGATTTCCTAAACTTGATGGAACTCTTATGAGGTTTGACTCTCAAAAGTACCTTGTCACCTATAGCAAAATTACGGGGCACTCTTTTGGCATCTGCATAAATTTTCTGTCAATTGTTAGCTTCTGCTAACTTTTGCCTAATAATCTTTATCTGCTCATCCAACTCTGCCAACATTTCTGGTCCAAGACTTATTCGATCCTCAAGCTTATCCCAGCTTATCGGAGTTCGGCACTTACGACCATATAGAGCTTCAAATGGAGCCATTCCTATAGAAGAATGATATGAATTATTATAAGTAAATTCGACCAAAGGTAAGTATTCTTCCCACTTATATTGCTGATCCATGCAATATACCCTAAGTAGGTCTTCCAATACTTGATTTACCCTTTCCGTTTGCCCATCCATTTCTGGATGATATGCTGAACTTATATTTAACTGTGTCCCAAGTGCAGAGAACAAAGTTTTCCAAAATCTAGAAGTGATTCTTGCATCCCTATCAGAAATAATCTTTTCAGGAATTCCATGCAATTTGAATACTTCTTGAACAAACTTTCTTGCAATGATTGGTGCTCCATCAGTCAAATTTCCTAGTATAAAGTGTGCCACTTTTGTCAATCGATCCACTACCACTAATATAGCATTATGTCTGTTCCTAGACATAGGTAGTCCTTGTACAAAATCCATGCTAATTATTTGCCACTTCCATTCTGGTATTTCATGAGGATATAACAATCCTGCAGGATGATGATGCTCAGCTTTTACCCTTTGGCATTCAAGACAACTTGCTACAAAATTAGCTGCCTCTCTTTTCATTCCTTTCCAGAAATATAAAGGTTTTACGTCTGCCATCATTTTTGTCACTCCAGGATGACCAGAATAAGGTGCTTCATGCACTTCCTTCCATACCAGATTTCTTAATTCTTTGTCTTCAGGTACGCGCACTCTTCCTTTGTACCTCAACAATCCATTGGTTTCAAACTGAAATCCTTCATATCTAGAATCTTGTGGATTTTCTTCTAGTGCTTGTTTTACTTGAAAATAGTACTCATCATCCTTGCTTTTCTGAAGTACTTGCTCCTTAAAATCGGTATGAATTGCTACTATCGAAGAGATATGTTGTCTTTGACTTAGCGCATCAGCTACTCGATTTTCTTTTCCTTTGATGTAATTAATGTTGAAGTCATAATATGCTATCAACTCCAACCATCTTCTTTGCCTAGCATTTAGGTTTGGCTGAGTAAAAAGATACTTTAGACCATTATGATCAGTTTTAAGCTCAAAGGATCTTCCTAGCAAATAATGTCTCCACATTTGCAAAGCATGAACTATAGCTGCTAGCTCTAAATCATGTGAAGCATAATTAATTTCATATGGTTTAAGCTTTCTAGATTCATAAGCAATCACTTTTCCATCTTGCATTAGTACTCCTCCTAATCCTTCTCCACAAGCATCAGTTATGACTATGAAGTTTCCTTTAGGATCAGGTATCTTAAGAATAGGTGCAATAGTTAATTTCTCTTTGAGTAGGTCAAATGATTTTTGACACTTCTCATTCCATTCAAACCTTCTTCCTCTCTTCTGTAATGAGGTTATCGAAAAAGCAATTTTAGAGAAATTTGCCACAGATTTTCTATAATATCCTACCAAACCCATAAAACTTCTTACTTCAGATACATTTTTGGGTATAGGCCACTGTACTATAGCTTTAATCTTATCAAGATCTACTGATATTCCTTCTGTCGAAATGACATGACCCAAATAATGAACCTTTTTCTGATAGAACGAGCATTTAGATAGTTTCCCATACAGTTTATGCTCCCTTAACCTTTGTAAAACCATCTCTAGATGTTTGCTATGTTCTTCTTCATTTCTAGAATAAATTAAAATATCATCTAGAAAAATCAGAAACAAACTTATCCAGATAATCTCTAAATACACTGTTCATGAGAGAATTTATGAGTGAGGAAACTGTTTGCTGTGGTCAACAAGAAAGACTGCTGATAACAGGAACATTGGAAAGGAGTTATTCAGGCATGTTTTCTTGACTAAAGAATTTAGCTTAAAACTGTCTTCTTTTACTGTCTTTAGAATTGCTGGTTGCATTGAGGTGAAATAAATAAATTATTACTAGCTTTCATTTATTGTTTGACAATTTATTATTGCATAATGTGGTTAAGGGACTTCATTTATGCAAGGGTAAATGTTAGGGAATGACAATGTAGCTTAAGGAGATAGCTTGATATATTTCATTATATTCAATTTGGTTAAAGAAGATTAAATAGGAATTGGGGTTTTGAATAGAAAGGGATTCAATGTGGTTAAGGAGGATTTAGTAGGAAATTGGGGTTTTGGAAAGAAAAGATTCAATTTGATTATATGCATTAGTAGGAAATTATATGCATAGTACGACAGGACTGTCCTTTGTGTGTGATAGTTGATTGGTAGTATTAAATGGTTATGCAATTGTTTGGAGTTTCAAACTTGTATGATATCCGTATATGGAGAGTACGTATAATATGTATTAATTTCTAGGAACAAAATGATGTCAATACAAAGTGTAATCCTAGCTTGTGTTATTAGGTTAACATTAGGAAGCTTCGCTCCTAGGATAAAGATTTCCTGAAACAGGAGATAGGATAGTAAACACTTGCTTAAAGACTCATTTCCAGTAAACTGTTTGAGGTAGGAAGTTTGGGGTAAACTAAACCCACTGAAGGATATGTCCTATGCATAGAGTAAGGTAGCCCAAAGGAAATTCGGCCCTGAGTAGTGTAAGTGATAGATGACTTGTCAATTGTTTACTGAACCAAAACACTATGGCCATAGTAATGTAATGTACCTACATCCTCTTAGTTTAGGAAGATGATTACATTGTCAGTTCACAGTGATCCAAAACAAATATACTAGGTTGGGATTGTAAGATAAAAGAATCTAGTAATGTAGGACACGACACTATGCTCAGTTGGTTAACGAAATCGGTCACTCAACCAATCTCTTCGACGAAGGGAGGGCCATTCATTGAAAAATGAATGTGCAGGGGACCGCATTATTAGTCCGTGGTTGGTGGAAAAGCACCCGAGTGATGTTTCTCCTCCACAACCTGACAACCGAAGAACCAAGATTTGAAAGGGAAGAACCTGGACCGTCTTACTTCTATTTGTGCAAAAGCTGTTAAAGCTGTGTATGTATTTCTTATAGTTTTATACTCTGTTATTCATTTGAAAAGTTAATGTTATTTAAATTGGGAAAAGCTTTGAAATCATATTTATATGTTATACTTTATTCAAAAAGAAAAGAAAATTTTTGTTACTATGTTATTTACTCGTTTACTCTGGTTAAATACTGCAATTGTTATTTACCTTTTGGATTGAAAAATGCACCAGCCGCATTCATGAATCTCATGAACAGTGTATTTAGAGATTATCTGGATAAGTTTGTTCTAATTTTTCTAGATGATATTTTAATTTATTCTAGAAATGAAGAAGAACATAGCAAACATCTAGAGATGGTTTTACAAAGGTTAAGGGAGCATAAACTGTATGGGAAACTATCTAAATTCTCGTTCTATCAGAAAAAGGTTCATTATTTGGGTCATGTCATTTTGGCAGAAGGAATATCAGTAGATCCTGCCAAGATTAAAGCTATAGTACAGTGGCCTATACCCAAAAATGTATCTGAAGTAAGAAGTTTTATGGGTTTGGCAGGATATTATAGAAAATTTGTGGCAAATTTCTCTAAAATTGCTTTTCAAATAACCTCATTACAGAAGAGAGGAAAAAGGTTTGAATGGAATGAGAAGTGTCAAAAATAATTTGACCTACTCAAAGAGAAATTAACTACAACACCTATTCTTAAGATACCTGATCCTAAAGGAAACTTCATAGTCATAACTGATGCTTGTGGAGAAGGATTAGGAGGAGTACTAAGTTCAGCATATCATCCAGAAACGGATGGGAAAACGGAAAGGGTAAATCAAGTATTGGAAGACCTACTTAGGGTATATTGCATGGATCAACAATATAAGTGGGAAGAATACTTATCTTTGGTCGAATTTGCTTATAATAATTCATATCATTCTTCTATAGGAATGGCTCCATTTGAAGCTCTATATGGTCGTAAGTGTCAAACTCCGATAAGCTGGGATAAGCTTGAGGATCGAATAAGTCTTGGACCAGAAATGTTGGCAGAGATGGATGAGAAGATAAAGATTATTAGGAAAAAGTTAGCAGAAGCTAACAATCGACAGAAAAGTTATGCAGATGCCAAAAGAGTGCCCCGTAATTTTGCTATAGGTGACAAGGTACTTTTGAGAGTCAAACCTCATAAGAGTTCCATCAAGTTTGGGAAATATTCCAAATTGTCTCCTCGTTACGTAGGTCCCTTCGAAGTCCTTTAGGAAGTCGATCCTGTAGCTTACCGAATTTCCTTACCACCAGCTCTTGCCAAAATGCATTATGTCTTCCATGTGTCCTATCTTAAAAAGTACATTCCAGGAGATAGTCATGTTATTGATTGGACTGCTTTACAGGTAAAGGATCCTGAAATAATAACTCTCGATCCCGTAAAGGTGCTGGAAGTGCGTAAACTCCATTTGCGCAATAGGGATGTCACTCAATGTAAAGTTCAGTGGGATCAGTACACAGATGATTCAGTAACATGGGAAGACTATGAGGAAATTCTTCATAAGTTTCCAAATATTCTCAAAGTTTTTGAGAATAGTGAATAAAATTATGTATTTGTTTTTATTATGTTTGAAATAATACCTTAAGTCATCGGGGACGATGATTCCTAAGGGGGGAAGTATGTTACATCCCGATTGTATAGCTATTAGGCTTTTAGAGTTGAATAAGGATTATGTGTTTGTAAAGACAATTTTATGAATAAATAAAGATGTGAATCACCTTGTTATCAATATGAGTTTTTGATCATCTCATTCTTATGTTGTTCTTTTGATGATTAATCATGGTGAAAAACGTGCATAAGCAGATTTATATGTGATGTTTTATATATCTTGTGAAATTTATATGTATTGCTAATTTTGTGAGCAATTGACTGTCGTGAGTTTATAATTGTGAATGCAAGAATGAGAACCAGTCCTCTAGGCAGAGGGGAAATATCACTTGGGAGAGGGGTATTGGTCGTTTAACCGGTAAAGTTAATCAGTTGAGCATGCACACACATTGTGAACGGTACATAGGGAAACAGGTCAGATAAGTTAGTCTAGAAAAGTCATCCATAGGCTTAGGAGTTTGATTTACTTCCTTATGCTTTATATGATGTGATTGATTAAATTTTAGTCTAACTATACTGTGACTTCCTGAGAATTAATGAAATAGAAGGTATGTGATAAAGGTCGAATGGGTACGTATATACATGTATACACTGTATACACATATCTAAATGTATAGACATATCAATACGTATGTACGTTAAGCAAATGGATATGCTCGTACATATGTATCAACATGTATATATGCATACATATGTATATACATGGAGTATATGTGGACATGTTTACACGTACACATTCCGCATAATATCTTTGGTATAAATAATGTTCAAGTATTATTATCTAGAAGATTTAAATATATATTTATGTATATTTATATATTAATAAGATGATTATTAATATATATATCAATACATAAAGGTTGTATAAATAATAATATATTTGTATAGTTTATAAGTTAAATGTATTAATATTAAAATTAATATATATTTATATATAAATACGTTTATATATAAATAAATATTAATGTTTAAAATAATACATTTATAAGTAAAATATGCAAATATAAATTATTAAAATTTAAATAATGGAAAACAATTTCAAAGTTTAAAGAATAAGTATTATTAATGAAAGGATGAAATTCGCAGTTCATATATTGTGGAAGTTTAAATGAAAGAGATAGCCGTGTGAAATATTTAACACTTCAAAATAGCGAACTTCATTAAAAAAGAAATATTTGAAAAGTTAAAACTTTAGAAAAACAAATGGAAAATGAAAATGAACTTTCCCGTGAAATGGCGGAAGTTCCTGCGTAGCTGGAAATGAAGGAAGAAAATTTCAAAACCCAAAACCAGGAAAATAGCAACGAACTTCTGTGTTGGATTGATTTGAAGCTTGACCTAGAACGCAACAATAAAATCATGATAAGTTTATATGCCTGGCAGCAAAACGTGCCTGTAGGTGGCGTTTTTATTTGTAGAGTTGAAATATTCTTCAATTGCTGGCTCCTAAGAGGTCGAATCAGCTTGGAAAACATGACAAAGGGTTTGATAGGATGACAAGTGACCATTTGACTTAGTAAATATGTCAATCTGTCAAGTTACATGCCCAGAAATGGTGAAATTGTTCTTATTGCGGCCTATAAATACTTCACAACTCTTCATTCGAATTCACTTCTAGTTTTCTCTTCATTGATGTTTTTAGAGAGTTTATATACTGCAACTTTAGAGCTAGTGCTGTGAGTTTGTGTTATTATTCTGTTTCAAAGTGTTTTCAGTGAGAGGAGAGTTGAGTGTTCTTAGCTGTATTTCATAGAATACTGTGAGAAAACAATAGCATTCTTTCTGTGGAGAATTTATGAGTGAGGAAATTGTTTGCTGTGGTCAACAATAGAAGACTGCTGATAAGAGGAACATTGGAAAGGAGTTTATTCAGGCATGTTTTCTTGACTAAAGAATTTAGCTTAAATCTGTCTTCTTTTACTGCCTTTAGAATTGCTGGTTGCATTGAGGTGAAATAAATAAATTATTACTAGCTTTCATTTATTGTTTGACAATCTATTATTGCATAATGTGGTTAAGGGACTTCATTTATGCAAGGGTAAATGTTAGGGAATGACAATGTAGCTTAAGGAGATAGCTTGATATATTTCATTATATTCAATTTGGTTAAAGAAGATTAAATAGGAATTGGGGTTTTGAATAGAAAGGGATTCAATGTGGTTAAGGAGGATTTAGTAGGAAATTGGGGTTTTGGAAAGAAAAGATTCAATTTGATTATATGCATTAGTAGGAAATTATATGCATAGTACGAAAAGACTGTCTTTTGTGTGTGATAGTTGATTGGTAGTATTAAATGGTTATGCAATTGTTTGGAGTTTCAAACTTGTATGATCTCTGTATATGGAGAGTACGTAGAATATGTATTAATTTATAGGAACGAAATGATGTCAATACAAAGTGTAATCCTAGCTTGTGTTATTAGGTTAACATTAGGAAGCTTCACTCCTAGGATAAAGATTTCCTGAAACAAGAGATAGGATAGTAAACACTTGCTTAAAGACTCATTTCCAGTAAACTGTTTGAGGTAGGAAGTCTGGGGTAAACTAAACCCACTGAAGGACATGTCCTACGCACAGAGTAAGGTAGCCCAAAGGCAAATCGGCCCTGAGTAGTGTAAGTGATAGATGACTTGTCAGTCGTTTACTGAACCAAAACACTATGGCCATAGTAATGTAATGTACCTACATCCTCTTAGTTTAGGAAGATGATTACATTGTCAGTTCACAGTGATCTAAAACACATATACTAGGTTGGAATTGTAAGATACAAGAATCTAGTAATGTAGGACATGACACTATGCTCAATTGGTTAACGAAATTGGTCACTCAACCAATCTCTTCGACGAAGGGAGGGCCATTCATTGAAAAATGAGTGTGCGGGGGACCGCATTATTAGTCCGTGGCTGGCGGAAACGCACCCGAGTGATGTTTCTCCTCCACAACCTGACAACTGAAGAACCAAGATTTGAAAGGGAAGAACCTGGACCGTCTTACTTCTATTTGTGCAAAAGCTTTTAAAGCTGTGTATGCATTTCTTATACTTTTATACTCTGCTATTCATTTGAAAAGTTAATGTTATTTAAATTGGGAAAAGATTTGAAATCATATTTATATGTTATACTTTATTCAAAAAGAAAAGAAAAATTTTGTTACTATGTTATTTACTCGTTTACTTTGGTTAAAAGTTGTAAAAGTTAGAATTTTTTTTTATGTAGATGTCGGGTCGTCAGAGAATTGGTAAGTTATGAAAATTTAGAACTTCGTGACAAGGTTATAAAACTTTGAGGACTAGCGACTAAGGTTAGGAAAAACCAATTTTTTTATATTGTATTCCATGATATTGAATTTGACATGTGATTCTGCATCATTTTTAAAGAACAACACTTACCACACTACTTATAAATTCCTATTGCATTTCCATTCACACAATATTTGATAAATAACTAAAAGGAATATTATTAATCCATTCCTTGAACAGAAGCTAACAGTTCAACATCCATAACTTATAAGTTATAAGCTAACAGAAGCTAACAGTTCAACATAAATAACTTATAAAGGCATCCAGTGTCCACCCAACTTAAACAATAAAAGATTAAACTACCAAATCACCTAAATTATACTGAGAAATCCTTACGCATCCATCATCATAAAATATTTATTTACAGATAAACATTCCACAACAATGGAACTATCCAAAAATATATCATTCGAATAATAGACAATCCACTCATATAATCTCTTCTCAAAACTTCCTTCTCATCGACACAATCTTCCCAAAAAATATTTGATAGATGGCTGATGCTGATATGAGCTCCCTCCATAGAGATTATGCTTCACAAAACCCTTACTGTCAAAATTAGCTCTCATAGAAAGATTCTGGAGGTTATATTCCTTGAGAATTCCTTCAGCTCCCCTAGCCATTTGGTTTGTTTTGCACACAAAAGAAGGGTTCTCCAATGGGAAGACATACCCTAAGAGTTTTATATCTATTGGTTAATATATTTATCACCTAACTCTATATTCATACGCCCATAAAAGGTGATAAATGTAACCACAGTTGAATCGGTAACATTACAACATTACAAACTTCAAAACCAATTCTTTGCTTATTTTTTAAATTTGGTAGCTACCTTTATCTAATGTTCAATGAATGATTTTTTAAAACTAATGATGCTTTTAACCAGAAATAAAATAAAGGATGGGGCTTTTAATCGGAAAGCTTCAAAGGTATCTATCAATCTCATGTAAATAGAAATAGAACTTCTGAAAGAAAGATAACAACTAAACCAATATCACTGCACTCTGTAGAAATTTTATTCATAGATAATAACACCAAAACAATATAGAAAAATTATATCATCTGTCATCCCAATAATAGATATCACACTAGCAAACATTTATTATAAACAGAATAAATCTATACACCATAACTCAAAGATTATGCATGCATAAACTCCACCAATGTCTTCTATATCAAAATAATAAATAATAGCCAAAATAATAGAGTTTTCCCTAATGAGTAAATCAAAGTTTGCTCAAAAGAGCCTAATCACATTAGTCGAACTAATATTTAAACATAGACAATGTATTTGGTAACGGTTTCTTGAAATTAACCATACCAAAAATTAAAAGAAGTCATTAACTTAAAAGTGCCAACTTTAAAGAAAGTATATGAAAAATGCTAAAAATAAACTATGCATCATTCCCAACTGCTTCAACCTCATCAGCTTCCAGCTCCTCGTTCTCTCCTTGTTGCAAAAATTTCTCCTACATCTTCATTCTGGCTTTATATTCCCTGTACCTAGTAATGATAACAAAAATCTCCTTGCTACCTGGTGTCAATGTGATATGAAGCCCAGTTCTCCATTTTTTGAGAGAAACTTCAGGCTTGTTCAGTGTGTTAGACCTCCTTTCTGCTTCAGCTTTACATTTTTTGAGATAAAGCTCCAACCTCCCAAGCTTTGAGAAAGACTCTTTAGTCATCGTAGCAGGATGTGCTACTTCTCTATTGAAGACTTCTCTAAAATTTGAGCAGATTTATTTTGTGTCCAAAATTTTCTCATCAAAATCATCCATTATCTTCACCTATAGATCATGAAATTTCCCCTTGATTTCTCCTAACATATCTAAATACTTCTCCAACACTTCTGTGATTTCCTTTACCAAGTCATCATATATGTTTAGTTTCCATTTAAGTGAATCAAGCCATGAAGGATCTAATTCCTTTGGATTACTAACAATCTGTTCATTTACCAACTTCAATCGATCCATGGAAATTAACTCTTTCATTTCTTCTGAAACTACATACAACTTGGTTTGATCATTTCTAACCTACTGTAGTTATGCTATTAATCCTTTTCTTTATCAACAATGTCAGTGTAGGAAATCACAAATTTACTAATAAAAAATATAGCTTCTTGAGACAATTCTTCAATCCACTCACTAGTAGCCTTGGAATAATTTAGATTTTTCTTAATCAACTGCATTGCAGACTCAATAAAAAATCTTTTTTGGGAACTAGAAGCCTTAGTATACAAAAAGGGAGAGAAAATGGAAGAGATAAATTTTTTGAAATCCAAAATTTGAGATTGCAATTTTACCCTTTCTTTCCTTTCTTCTTTTACACACTTGGCTAAAGCATTGACTGAGTAATTGGCATGATATACATCACCTTCAAGTGTCTGGGGACCCATGTCAACATGTATGATTTTATAATCATTCGTGGTTATCTTATCATCATCTACATCATTTAAAGGTTCTGCAATTTCTAACACCTAATTATTAGAGACATCATTCAAAATTCTTGACATTTTTTGGGCTTTCTTGGGCCTTGAGGAAGATTGGAGTAATTTTGTCACTGTATCTACTCCAGCCCCAACGGATGTCGTAGGAGTGTATTTCCTCTTCTTTTCTACTGATTTCCTCAACCATATTGGAGAGTTTTCTATTAGAATGGGGGCTTTATCACTTTGAACAACCTCTCTAGACTTGCTAAGAATAATTGATATGTTTTCTATAGGAGGAGAAGATTCTTCAGAAAAGGGCAAGAAAGTACTATCTTCAACAATATGCTTAAATATGCTCTCTGAATCTTCTGACACAGGTTTTTTTTGGACATTTTTCTTTTTAAGAGCAAGGGTGGATGGGCTGTCTTGTTCACATATTGATTTTGATTTAATTGATTTCTCTGGCTTTTCACCATCGCCCCTAGATTGTGAATTGTTGCTAAAAGACTTGATGACTATCCTCGCCGATGATGTACCTCTAGGGACTACTTGGCTAGATCCTTGCTCATTTTTCTAGGATGATTTTGGTTCATGAACAGAACCAACAACCCTACGCCATTTTCCCTCCAACCAATCCTGAGTCCTTTTGAGTACTGGTTCAACTCATTTACTCATATATAAAACTTCATCTTTATCCCAATCAACAATAGGATGTGATTTATCAGACAACTTCTCGTATTTAGGATCAAGAACCATCAAATCTTTAGACACATTTTCAGAAATTTGGAAAGAGAGACCAAAAATTTGTATCTTCTCAAGGGTTAACCTCATATGGTCCCTTCTAAAAACTTCATTTTCATCAGCATAATCTTCCTAGAAATCTTTGATTGAAGGTTGGTTTGATACGAGCCAGAGGCATACAATTTTTTTCTCACAAAGCCCTTGCTATCAAAATTAGTTCTTACAAACAAGTACTGGAGATTGTATTCTTTGAGAATCCTTTCAACATTCCTAGCCATCTGATTAATTTTGCAAGAGAAAGAATGAGTAACAAATGGGAAGGTATACCCTCACTTTCCCATATTCATGTATTTTGTATTTACTATGACCATTTGTCTGCAGACCTCCAAAATAACCAGTAAATCCTCAAGGTACTTAGGAAATTTAAGTGGAGCCTTCTTGTAACCTCCAATTCTCAAATAAGAAAACCTATCAAACTAGATATAAAAACTTCCAAACTTCAACACCAGAGATTTTGATTCAGGGGAAAAATGCATTTCAAGGTTTCCATCCAACTTTCTTGCAACTTCCATTAAAAATGCATCATTAACAAGAAAATATTCTCCCATCCCAACCTGCCTGGTAAATTGTGGATAAGACTTATACACAGGCATGCCAACACTTGGTGGTACTTGTGGTTTCAACCCTAGCCAATAAGCTCTTTGACTAGCAATGATATATATCAAACAAGAACACAGATGAAAGGTAGTAGTCTTCTGAAAGTTAACTAATTGCTCATGTAAGTGAAAGCAAATTATCTCGGCCCAATCCATAAAAAAATTATCATCATAGATAACTAAAATGAACTGAGACATCCAGTCTTCAAATAATTGAACTCGTGCATTCCCGACGATACGATGAAGTAAAGCAATAACATTAGCAATTTTTGCTTTGAAATGTGTCCTCTTAAGTTTATTGGGCAATTGAGACTTACCTTTCTTCTTTGATTTTAACCACCCTTTGGCCATAGAATTTTTACACCAAGTTTCATTAGTCCTAAAATATTCGTTAGCTGTTATAATAGACATCTCCTTTACGGGTGCCTTCTCTAGAGTTCCCAATGCTTGAGAAATGACCTCAGGAAATTTTTTAGCTACAATGGTTCCGTCTGCGGCCTTGATTTCCTAGGTTTCAGGAATGTACCTTCTCGCACATGCAGCAATTAGGTCAACACTCAGCACTGCTTCTGGAAAACCTCTGGCCTAAGCTAGTCCACTTTCAAACACCTTCACATCTACAACGGATTTTTCTTTAGTGTGTAGACGTGCCCAAAATTATTCCAATTTAAAAATTCCTAGTTTTGTATCCCTCACACCAAGCCAACGATTTTCAATTTCAGACTGCATGAGCTCACTATGCCTAATGAGATTCTTGAATTCCTGAAGAAATAACAACAACAGGTAGCAGTACAACTGAGGCTTTAACAAATAAGTTCTCACCACCTTAAAGCCATATAAAATGATAAGACGTACAATCAATGTGGAGTAAAACAAGAATGCAGGCTAAATGTCTAAGAAAAACTTCACCACCCACGTATGTTGTTATTCTTGATAGGACGTGCTTTAAATGTGACACTCAATTTCATACCTCGAAAAGATAGCCTTTAAACCTGCGTGCTTTTGGAAATTCCTGAAAAGACAACTCAAGTTTATTCTATACATAGCATTCAATGAGATGTCAAAAGATGACGCCTTTGAAAGGAAAGATAAGTCCATCATGTTGCGTGGTCGCTAAAACTTGAAACCTCAAAACCAAAGTCTGAAGTTTCAATGTTTTCAAAACCTCTGACCTTTTTATGCAATTATTTCATAAATAGATAATACTAAATTTGTCAAAGGAATTTTTTTTTTTGATTTGAATAGATTCATAGACACAGAACTCAGAAAATAACTCTTTGATGGAAACTTTCTTTTTTCATTTGTATTGCTTTATGTTTTACTTTTAAATTTGCATGCAATTATTTCATAAATACATAATACTTAATTTCTCTTTACTGTAAATTTATAACCATTTATTTTATTACAACTGAATTACAATGTCACATTATTACTATCACTATTACTAACCCTATTTAATAATTTATGGGCCACTAGTGCCACTATCAGCCTGATTCGCGCAAACCAAAAAACTAACTTAGTCAATTCATGCATCTTAAGCCTTACATGTACAATTAAAAATTAAAAAGTTTAATTTGATTGACATCTGGCTACATGCAAATTGTACCTCAATCTAAAAAGCTATCAAAATCCCCAGACTCCAGTCAGCACTACCAGTGCCACTCAAACAATATGAAATCATTACAAATCTTATTTCATTAAAGCTATGAGCTATCCAATCAATCGCTTCAGATATTCAAAACTAAAAGATTGAGAATTTCAATTAAATGAAATGTAATACATCGAGGCATTGAAAAGAGAGAAATGAGCCTTGATCTCGCCACATGTTCGCATCTAACGGTTCTAGTGTTATTCCAAAGGTTTCAATTCGCAAGTCTACTGCTTCAAAGATTTACTTCTGGAATGCAACTACAACCATCCATAAAAAATTCATCGAATGGTTGTGGTTATATTTATTTTCCTTTACATCCTTTGGGTTAAATTTTCTTAATTTTTTAAGCCTTGGTCCTACGTTCTTCCTAGGTGGTCCCTCTTTTAAAACCAACTTTCTGCACATGCATATTTCTGCCACTTAAGTTAGAAACTTCTATCGCTCATTTCCAAATTCCAACCCATGGGGTTCATTACCACGATGATGAGCATTGATCTCCCCACGTGTTCACATCAAACAATTCTAGTGTAATTCCAGAGGTTTTAACTCGCAAATCTACTACTTGAGAGATATACTTCTAGAATGCTAAAAGTTGGAACCTTAGAACCAAAGTCTGAAGTTTTGAAGTTGTCAAAATGTCTAACCCACCTACTACATAGATGACCAAGAAAGACTTGCAACGAAGGTTAGGAAAAGCACCAAAACCTCGACTTTGGTGAATTAAGATAGGAAAGGTGGAAAGGATGGTGCATTTATGAAGTGAAGATCGCAGGAAAATTTTAGCAAGTGGACATGACTGGAGGATTGATGGGTAATTAAGATCGGTATGTGTGGAGTTTGGAAAATTATTACCTCTCGACTAGGCCTAGAATTTTCCTGTCACTTTCCATATTAAATAAATGCTATAAAATAAATGTTGTTGAATTTTTTTTATAGTTTAATCCTTAAATTCATCTATCTAAAAACATAAATTATTTGTAAAAGGCGAATAAAATTTCAACCTGAACATGCTCACCAATAAAACCAAATTGTACTATCTTGAAAAAAATCAAAGCTGAGAATCACTGTAAACAAAATGCTTTAAAATAAATGCTGTTGAATAAATCATATATATTAATATAAAGTGAAATTAGAAAGAATTATTCCAATTCTAAACTAATGCTATAAAATATACCAAAAAAAATGATTAACCAGCACAGTTTCCATTTCCAACATATCAAATTATCCCTAATCATACCCACCCAAAATCTACCCTTCCAACCATTGTTCGTGCCCCAAGGTGTTTTACAATTACAATGCAAATCCAGGCATAACCCCCAAAAAACAAAATCACAGACAAGATTTAGTACAGTAATCTATTTTTTTTAAAACTTGTACTACTCTGACGCCTTCAAAGAATTACCCATCTCCAAAGACTCTATCTCCATTAATGGCTTCATGTTCTTCCCTGGATGTAGACCCTTCTTTTCACGCATCTCTGCTTTGGCGATGTCTTTGAGATTCTCTATGACCTTGACCTCCATTAGCTCGGCATAGATTTTAAGTGCTTGCCACCCGTGCTCCACATGTTCTCACCATAGATCTTTGGTGCATCCTTTTGGCCACCTGATAAAGAGATGATTTAAATCTGTGAGCTCCAGGCCTCCACCATCCATGCCTTCAACCTTAACAAGCCCCACTCCTGGTATCACCCATTCCAGAATTCCTTCGATATCCTCTAAAAAATATTTGTGAACCAGAGTTTTCATGACTTTCCTCACTACATCCACTAGCTCTCCTAAGTCTAGATCCCAAGCCATGACCAATGAATAAATATCCATATTGGTCCTGTATCTGTGCTTTAATTTTTCAAAGCCATTACCCAAAATAATTTGAACTGCTTGCACCACCTGTACATCCTTGAACAAAAATAAACCTCGCAGCTGCTTCACAGACGCTTTGCCAACGAAAGGGTTCAGCATCCTCTGTGATGTCAAGGTGAAACTGGCCTCCATTGTTTCTCTGGTTCACTGGCTTCCAGAAAACCACCCACTTTCGACTAGCTACATGAGATGTGTGTCTTTAATACATCTCAATTTTCCAACCATCTCAATTAATGCTGATTCCCTCTTTTAAAATAAACTTTATGCACATGCATAATTTAAAATGGGGACATTGCTAGTTTGATGAGGTTCGACCCTCAGGATTAAAGATTTAAGATTTAAGGCTTTGTCATAAAATATTTTGGTCTGACTTAGGCAATATTAAATGGTAAACAAGAGCAGGATGACCGGCATACCTAAATAATTAATAACATCTCAACCATTGATTTATGAAAATCTAATGGTTCTAGTGTAATTATGGAGGTTTCAATTCACAAATCTAGTGCTTGAGAGATATACTTCCAGAATGCAACTACAACCGTCCATCGAAAATTCATCGAATGGTCATGGTCCATAATGTTGGCGTGGTCACTGAAACTTGGAACCTTAGAACCAAAGTTTGAATTTTCAAAGTTTTTGAAACCTCCGACCCACCGACTACAAAGATGACCAAGAAAGACTTGCAACTAAGGTTAGAAAAATTTGCACTGACACTTCACAACTACATTTTTTTATTAGTTTGATATTATGTTTAATTCACCAATGTTTTTTTCTTAATCATTTGAAAATAGGTTTAATTTGCCAATGAATTTTATTTTCTAGTTTGAAAAAAGTTTTAATCGCCAATAAAATTATTATTATTATTATTATTTTTGATCCGTAAGGTGTTGATTTTATATATATAAAGAGAAATATACATTCGTCTGCTATGCAGGAATGATTACATTGATGCTCTTCAAATAGCCAAAAAACAATCACTAAAGAGTTCAACTAGTTTCGTATTGGAAGCGCCGGACAAAGGGAATACACATAGTCATCCTTCAACAAAATTTACAAAAAACTAAACCCTGGTTCGAAGAAGCTGCAAGTATCAAGGCAAAACTAAACAAAAAACCAGAGAGACACCAACCCGTAGCCCACTGAGTTACTAGAATCCATTTACCTCTGCAAAACAGACGAAAGCTTCCACCCAGTCCGTTCCCACCACTGGCACTAACTTCACTTTTGCTTCAAAAACTCCACTGCCATTTCTGTCAGCTTGCGATGTCTAGATAAATTGGGGCCTTTAAGGTCCAGAAGAAAAGGGTAGATCTTGACCGCATCATCCGAGTCCCACATAGAAGTAAGGTCCGCAGGGCGCGGTATGCCTTTACCCAAAAGGGCCGCTTTCAGAGTAATGTTGATGCCTCCGAGCAAGTCTTTCCGAAACATTCACAGCATTAATTCTTTAGCCATTAACTTCGGGGTGGCAATGTCCAAGAGCGATGCGAGAAACTTGGATGAAATTTGGGCGTTGTCTCGAGCATATTCTTTTCGCTCTAAATGACCCATTCCAAGAACCATCTTCACTGCTGCAACCGACACCGGGTCGTCCTCGAGCAGGATGCGTTTTAAACGCTGGTCCGTTACCTCCCGAAATGCGATTTGTCTTTCCGTTGCCATTGATGAGACATGAGTATCGACACCAAAGGAGTCAAGCCCTTCCGCCGATATGATAATGGTGAACTTCAATTTTGATTGCCTCTCCATTGCCACAGATAAGTCTGGTGCACCCTGCAAAATAAACACAAAGGCAAAAACCAAAGAGCCAACCCTAAATTTAGGAGTGGACTTCATGATATTAATAGAAAACCTTAATAATGATCCGCCAGCCCTCTTATACAGAACTAGATTAATGGCATTACAAAACTGTCCTTTGCATGAGTAAAAATGCTTCCCCAGTCACTTCAACTTAGATCTATTATCAGTGCAAGTTGTGGTGATTACCATGTGGCACGTTCGCGCCCAGAACAAGGACTACTGTGCGCTACGTGTCCCTTAGTCAGCTTCTTAAAAACAAAGCCCAGCATGCCTCTAAACCCACTCCTTAAATTTGAAATATAATGCTGCCTATTAACCCTTACCATAGACCTCCGCATTCCGCTAAATTTAGCCGTATGTCTTGATTGTTACAAGCCGAGCCCGATTGTCCCTCGTTAATAAAATTATTATTTTTGGTTTGAAAATAGATTTTAATCGCCAATGGAAAAATTTTAGTGGTTTTAAAAAAATTGCATTTCGCCAGGATTTTCCATAGACTTCTAGCAATTAGAAAAGATTTGCCAATGGACATTATTTTTTTTCCACGAAAAACAAAAAAATTCACCACTAAAATTAATATTTTTTCAAGAAGTATACAAGATTCGCTAATATTTTACACCTTCGCTAAGGGGGGGGGGGGTTTCTTAAAGTTTTCCCTACTCATATTCATTAGAGTCAAAGGAATCATAATAGGGTTGGTCAGATGGATCATTAGATGTCTCGATAAATTTAGAAGCACTTACATCCTCTAGTAAAGGCGATGTAGTACTAGAAACACCAATCTGGAGTAGTTGAAACCCAAGCCCTAGGCCTTTCGACCATTTAGAAACAATGATAAGTTTATTCCTCCCATTCTGATGTAATCCTAACCCACTAGGTCCATTATATCCTTTGCTTTGCATTATTGTGAAACCTTTTCCATATTGATATGTGGGTATTTGAGCAGGCAGAGGAGGTTCTTCATCGTCTTCTTTGTACAACCAAGAGGTCACATCTTCTTCATTTATAGCTTCTTTACTTAGTTCTCCCCATTTTGTGAAAGTCTTTGTGGGAGGGATGTGGATGGTGACCACTGATTGTCTCCTATCTGTTTTTGGTAAACCGTATGATTTGGGAGAAACCAAATGGATAGCACAATAAGATGCTATCATATGATACTCTCCACAACCCTTATCTTGAATCTCAACCTTAGGAGTGGAAGGTAGTGATTGCGAAGTGGATATTTTGGAAAGAGTGGATGGATCGATGTACTGGGATGAATTGGATGATGAAGTCTCCTGATTTATAGTCACCTATCATTGGGGTATCCCTCGTAGGTTAGTGCAATATTGGAAAGGATCAAGATCACCGTCTATTGTGATCTTGGTGCCATTGTAGGGGAATTTAAGACATTGATGGTAAGTAGAAGGGACTGCCGTCATAGCATGAATCCATGGCTTGCCTAGTAAAAGGTTATATGGGAGGATGAGATCCAAGGTAACATAGGGAAACAAGCGAAATCAAGCAACACAATGCAATAAACTCAAATCTAAACCTACACTAACAACAAAGAACAATGGAATGTAAAAGTATAAATAACAGAATGATCTCACTGAATATCTACGCAATTCCATGCATGACCTTGATCGTCCTTCTCCATTTTTTTGTTGCATGATAATTTCCCTCGGATTTCTCTTAAGTGTGAAAGTATAGCTTATGATAGTGTTATTAGCAAAACATCAAAGATTCTAAAGTTTGATTGCTTCCAAAAGTCATAAGATTTCGGGAGGAGTAATAATGATGAAGGTCAAGCCAATTTATAGAAAATAGGGTTTTCGAATGACAGGCTTAGATTGAAAGATAGACTGATGATTAAGATTAAAAGATTTGACATGCATTGAGATTAGTGTCAGTAATAACGTGAGTGATAAAGCATAAAAGGTGGAGATTAAGATTAAATAATTATTTAATCTTTATTTGAAAGTGTTCAAAACTTAGAAGAATAATGATTGCATGTAAATGATAAAGATTAGCATAGAGGAAATGGTCTATTCGAACACACAAATGAATTAATTAAATAAATAAAGTTATTTAATTAATATAAGTTTGCACGTAGAAGAATTAAAACTAGATAATTGACTGATTAAGACAAAGAGTCTATTCATAAGAGACAATCATAAATTAAATCAGGAGATGACTGACTGATCTAATTAAATCTCAACTTAAGTGGTAAATGAATAATTAGATAACATAAAGATTACCTAATCACAGAAGAATATGCCAAGAATAATTATTTTTATGAATTAAATGATTATTTAATTCAACATTTGAAATTTGGGGATTAAATTAAATAAATAAAGATTTATTTAATTGACCGGAGAAAAGGCTTAAAGAATAATTAAATAATTTTAGATGATTATTTAATTAAATAACAACTTAAAGAAAATGTGATGAGGGTAAATTAAATAACAACTTATTTAATTTTAAGAATGATTATTTATTTAATTAATTAGGATTGAATAAAGGTAAAAAAATGAATTAATTAAATAATTAAAGTTATTTAATTAATAGATTGAATAAAGGTTAAAATGAATTAATTAAATAATTAAAGTTATTTAATTAAATAGAGGATAAATGACTTTTAGAAAGTAATCAAATAATTAACATTATTTAATTATGACAATGAAGATATTAATTATGAAGAAAATTAGAGTCGCAGGTGTAGACCAATTTTCAATGTCTACAGATTCCATTTGAGGATGATGAGACTGATGAAGAGGAGGAAAACTTCATCAAAAGACTAAGAAGAGGATTTGGAAAATACAAAGGTAAGTTTCCCTTTAAATGTATTGAATGTGGTAAAGTAGGTTATTTCGCTGCTAAATGTCCCTACAATAAGAAAAGCAACTTTGAACAAGAGGTAGATGACAAAGTGAAGAAACCCTACTACCCTAAGAAAATAATTTGTTAGAAGAAAAAGAAAAGTCTATACATCCAAGAAGAGAGTGATGTATCAAAAGACTGCAACAGCTTAGGTGATGAACAAAACTATGCTTTTGTTGTGAGAAACAATGAGTTTCTCTTTATGGAAAAAGAGTTTAAGGAGCAAAAAAGAAAAAATCCGAGGATCTTCCTGAAGAGGGTGAAGAAGAAGGTGTAGTTGATATCAAAGGAGAACTCATATGTGCTCTTGATGATATTGATGATCTCAAAGATGAGATTGAGGAGTTAAAAAGGGAGAAAAAGTAGCAGAAGAGACATGCTCGAAAAAAGTGAGATAAAATAAGCAAGGACCTAGAAGAATCTACCTAGAATGTGGTAGATTAGAAGCTGAAGCTAGAAGAATCCAAGAGAGTAGAGGATGTGATTAAGTCCAAGGTCCAATCTGAAGCAGACAGATGCATGAAGCTTGAGGAAGAGATTGTTGCTCTAAGAAGAGATCTAGAAAAGGAAAAAGTGTAGATAAAGAAAGGACTCAAATTGAAAAGTGGCTCAAGCATTCTAGATGAGTTACTGAGCAACGAGAGGCCTGCAACTAAAGAAAAAATAGGCTTAGGTTTGGAGAAAGGACAAGGCTCCTTTGTTGATGCCTCTGCAAAGCTATATGAAAGATTTAGAGTAGAAGAAAATTCTAAGTTTGTCAAGGAAAATAGTTGCAAAGGAGGTGATTGCAATGAGAAATCTATAGAGAAGGAGAAAACCAAGGATGAAAAGAAGTCAGTCATAAACAAGAAGGATAACCAATCAGATCCTGTTCACCAAGAGAACAAGCAAATCTTCAAGAGGACTAATGCTGATGGGTTTACTAAGGTGAGAAAATCAAGAAGATGGATGCATGCCAGATCCCCTCCTCTAGTACTAAATGCCATGAACAGGTATTCCACATATTTCTATGGATATTGTTATTCATGTAATCAGTTTGTTCATAGGGCTAGGGAGTGTAGAATCATTCCTAAAAGGAGTGCAAATTTTGAAAGCAGAAATTCATTTGCTCCTTTTCTTGATATGAATATAGTCTACTATAATTGTAATAACTTTGATCATATAGAAAAAAATTGTAGAACAAAGTCTGCAAAACCAAATGTTAAGAATGAGAAAAAGAAAAACTTGTCTCTTAAGACAAACAAAGAATCTGATAATAAGGAGGAGATGGCAGATAAGAAAAAAAAGAAAACTAAGAAAGTGTGGAAATAAAAAGGAGAAAGCTCCACACAATCATTGATTGCACAAATAGCTTTGCATACCAAAAAGAAAAATCTATGGGTAATAGATAGTGGCTTCTCTAGACACATGATTGGAGACAAGAGTAAGTTCATCAAACTTAAGAATTGTAATGGAGGATCTATGAGTTTGGGTGATAACACCATAGTCAAACTATGTGGTAAAGGAATCTTAAGTTTAGATGGAAAAAATCCCACCAAAGATGTCCTATATGTTGAAGGTTTAAAGCACAATTTGTTAAGTGTGAGCCAAATGTGTGACAATGGTTATAAGGTCACATTTGATTCAAAAGGTTGAAAAACTAGAAAGAATGGAAAGATATTTGCACAAGGGTTGAGAACTGACTGCAATATTTACAACCTTGCTAAAGTAAAAGGTCAAACCTGTCTGTTGGGACAAGCTAATGAAATTTGGTTATGGCACAAAAGATTAGGCCATATAAACTTTGATAGCTTGGTAAAAGTGAGTTCAAGAGGTTTTGTCAGACATATGCCTAAGGTAACAAAGCCTGCAAAAATCATATGCAAAGAGTGCCAGTAGGGAAAGCAAACAAATACCATCTTTCCAACTAAAGAATACCCAACCACAAAGCCTTTACAGATAGTTCACACTGACTTGTGTGGAACCACAAGAATAAGAGTTTTGAAAGGAGAAAGATACTTTATACTGCTAATAGATGATTATACAAGGATGACATGGGTGACATTTTTGAGGATCAAGTCACAAGCATTTGAGAGATTCAAAATATTTAGAAAGATGGTTGAGAAGGAGATAGGAAGGAAAATAAAATGTCTAAGGTCAGATAGAGGAGGAGAATTACATTTGGTGAATTTGTTGATTACTGTGAGGCACATGGAATTAAGAGACAATATTTGGCACCAAGAACTCCATAAAAAAATGGAGTGGTAGAGAGGGAGAATAGGGTTGTGCAGGACATGGCTAGAACGATGCTAAAAGAATCTAGATTAACTGATATGTTTTGGAGAGAAGCAATACATATTTTAGTATACATTTTGAATAGAGTTCAAATTCGAGTACATAGTGATAGTACTCCCTATGAATAGTGGTATGGTAGACCTACATCTATGAAATACTTTAAAGTATTTGGAAGTAAGTGCTACATGAAAAGAGAAGATGAAAAATTGGGAAAATTTGAATCAAGAAGTGATGAAGGAATATTTTTAGGATATTCCACTCAATGTAAAGCCTACAAATGCTATAAAAAAGGCTAGAAAAAATTGTGGAAAGCGTCAATGTGAAGATTGATGAAAGTGTAAAACATATCAAGTTTGATCAAGACAATGTTGATGATGCATCAGATTGTGAAGACAATGTAGTAGATGATGATGAAGAACCTAAGGAAATAGAAGTTGAGAAGGCCCTTGCAAAGTATGTTCAAAAGGACCATCCAACATATCAAATAATTAGGGATAAAAATAAAGGAGTTCAGACTAGAAGGAGAGTTGCAAAGAACAAAGAACAAGTAAATTTTTCTCTCCTATCACAAGTTGAACCAAAGATTTTCTCTGAAGCTAGCAAGGATGAGATCTAGATAGAAGCCATGGAAGAGGAGTTAAACTAAATTGAAAAGAACAAAACATGGGAACTGGTTCCTAGGCCCCTAAGTAAAAACGTGATTAGCACCAAGTAGGTGTTTAGAAACAAGATGAACGAAGATGGAATAGTGGTAAGAAACAAAGAAATATTAGTGTGAAAATTGTATGCACAAGTTGAAGGCATTGATTTTGAAGAAAAAATTGCCCCTATAGCAAGGCTAGAAGCAATTAAAATGTTTCATGAATTTTTAGTTCATAAAGGATTCAAAGTATAACAGATGGACGTTAAATTTGCATTTTTGAATGGAAACCTAGAAGAGGAAGTCTACATAGAACAACCAAAATGTTTTCAGCTGTCAAAGGATGATGATTATGTTTGTAGATTGAGAAAATCCTTATATGGTCTAAAACAAGCACCTAGAGCATGGTATTCAAGATTAGACCATTATTTGCAACAACAAGGATTTAAAAAGGGATGTGCAAACAATAACCTATATTTCAAATATGAAGGTGAGCACATGATTATAGTTTTTGTTTATGTGGATGCCATCATTTTTGGTGGTAGCAATGATAAACTATGTAAAATATTTGCTACACACATGCAAGACGAATTTGAGATGTCAATGTTAGGAGAATTGTCATTTTTCCTTGGTTTGCAAATTGTATAAACTAATAATGGAATATTCATATCTCAAACCAATTATGCTAAGGAAATGCTCAAGAAATTTGGCATGGAAGACAATAGACTAGTCATTATCCCCATGATAACTGGCTACAAGTTAAGAGAAATAGATGAATCACCTAAGGAAAATCAAACAGTGTATAGGTCATTGATTGGAAGCTTGCTGTATTTAACTGCATCAAGGCTAGATATTATGCAAGCAGTATGTTTAGTGGCAAGATTTCAGGCAGCACCTAGAGAGTCACATGTCAATGCAGTAAAAATAATTTTTTAGATACATCAAGGTACTATTGACTATGGACTATGGTATTCCAAGAGAAAGGAATTTTCTCTAACGACATATACAAATGCTGATTGGGAAAGAAGTGTGGATGATAGGAAAAGCACTAGTGGAGGAGCATTCTTCTTGGGAAACAAGTTAGTTTCCTAGATGAGAAAGAAGCAAGAATCAATCACTCTATCCATTTTCGAAGTAGAGTTTGTGGTAACAACAACATGTTGTACTCAAGTCCTATGGATGAAGCAAACACTTAAGGACATTAAGGTGGAATACAAAGATCCTATCTCAATTCTTTGTGACAATTCAAGTGCCATAAACATATCAAAGAATCCTGTGATGCACTCTAGAACAAAGCACATATCCATTAAGTATCACTTCATAAGAGAGAAGGTTGCAGATAAGGAATTTAACATGGAATATGTTCCTGCCAAGGAACAGGTAGCTGACATTTTCACCAAGCCTCTTCCCAAGGAACAATTTGAATATCTAAAGAAAAAACTGGGATTCATTGCTCCCACATCATATCACTAGTCTCTAGTGATGGGGCATATGTCTAGGGGGAGTTTAATCCATATCCCAATCATCCCTAGAAATTGACAAGATAGATCAAGTCAGGTATCAATGGTTTTACAAATTTCTAATGACTTGATGGTTATATTATTCCAGATTCTCATTTTCTCTTTGAATTTCCTTTCAAAGGAAGAGTAATGTGTTAGGGGGAGTCTACCCTTTGACATTGATGTCAAAGCGGGAGAAGATCATGAACAAATGCTGATTTGAGCAAGATGAGCACATCAAAGGGGGAGCATTGCTTTATGTGTCCAATTGGCGAAAAACTCAAATTGTTATAGATCTCAATTGCTTTCAATTGGTATTAGACCATTTAAACTGATTGGTATGAGCATTTAAGTTTTTCCATCAATGAAAAAGGGGGAGATTGTTGTCATATTGTTGTCATTGATGTCAAAAGTGCAAATCTTGCAAGGGATATTGTTGGCATAATGATAGAGGATGAGTGTGAGAGTAGTGAATCTGATGGAAAATTAGATGGCAGATTCAAACTTGGTTTCTTGAGAGCTTTCTAGAAAGGTATTATGCAGGTCTTGATGTCTATGGATATGTCAACATTCATTTGTTCATGCTCTGTCTAGGGTTTATCAATTAAACCCCACGTGTGCAGGAGTTTACAGTCACAACAATTAAATAGTTTCTATTCTATCAGTAACTTGGTATTGCAGGTTGCAGGTCACATATGTAATAACTTGTGTCATTCATCCCGTGGAGGTGACCGGCCTTTTTTCCTAGCGCTTTAAGGTGATACATTTCCATTAGTTTGGTAGGACACTGGTGTATCAACAGGAGTCAAGCAAAAGTCTCTTTGACAGCTTGATGATCATTTAATTGGTGAGACACCGGTGTATTGGTAGGAGTCTAGAAGGACTCTATTCAATCAAGCAATAAGGAGTAAGGAGAGTTTTATCAGTGTGAGTGAATGTTTTCAGTGGGACCTTGTTCACAATTCCTTTGATGGTTCGATAATTGTGGTGGGTTTCGGCTAAATCTTGCGGGGTTAGTGGAAAACAATGGAGATTAATCCACAGTGGAAAAATGATGACTATTGATGTCTGGTGGGACCTACAAAGGAAGAATATGAAGTTAACTTGGAAGGTGACATCAGAGGTGTATACACAATAGTTTCCTGCATACTCCACTAAGAATTCAGTGGGGCCCGATCAAGACCCATGAGGCTAGCGGGGAACAGTGAAGATTGATCAATGTTGATCGGACGGTGATGGCAGATTGTGGTGAAGGTGGACAGGTAGCAAAGAGTGATTGTTCAATATGCTAATTCACATTGTTGTTGTGAATTAGGTGACAATGACATCGGTAGGACCATATTATGTGTCTCTTCAATAGAGTGATATGATAGACCAACAATGGAGATTTAAGAAATTGTTTATTGGACGGTTATGCAGGATCATGGCATGGAGGTTGGAGATCAATGGTCCAGATTTGAACAAGGCAATCATGAATGACTAACTACGTGTAAAAATGGTTTCTCCTATAGACCAACTTGAAGATAGAAATTTATTGATCTACCTACCTCAATGATAGAAGTAAGATGATTTTATGCACAAAATGGTAGAATAGATTGTCACAGATCAAAAGTTAAAGATCAGATCAAATGGTTAGGAGAATGCATTGAATGCATAATTAGATTTTAGGGTTTGACAGAGAGAATGAAGGAAAATTATTTATGTTAGAATTAAATGTTGTGTGGCTTGATGCAGAGGTATGGTGATATCTAATAAACCTTATCAGATTTCTTTATGATGAGCTGGATGACGACATGTAGCTTGATGTACAAGTAGCTTACTAGTGAAGTTTGCAAGCAAAGGAAACCCTAGCAGAAGATTTGAGAAGATTTGGATGGTAGGGAGAATCTCGAGGTAATGATTGTAGGTTGGTAAAGAAGGAAGACAATAAGGTATTATCTGTGTTGAGTTTGCAATTGAGGAAAAGTGTGAGAAGTCAACAAGTGCACAGTGTGTTGAATAGAGAGATGTACAACTAAATGTGCAGAGTAAGAGAGAGTGTAGAGCAGATGGGATGTGTTGCTGAGAGTGTAGCTTCATCAGTAGTAGTGTAAGTTGTAGAGTGTGCAACAATTCATTGAATTTAATGGTGCATTTTTAGGTTGAGTAGAACCTAATTGTATGCATATATGAACTTGTAATCTATAAGAGGTTGTAGCCTCATTTGTACTGAGTTGGTGCTCAGAGTAGGGGATTGGTGTCTCCTTGGAGTTGGTGATCCTAAATCACGAAGTTGATGCTTCCTTGGGTTGGTGCCCCAAAATATTGTAACTAAACTTAATTGCTTGTGAGGTTGGATTAGGACAGTAGATCCTAGCAACATTTCTCATTGTGGTTTTTCCCATCTTGGGTTTTCCACGTATATCATGTGTTATGTGATGTGTTGGGTGCTTGGTTATATTTCTATATCAAATGTTTAATATCTGCACATTAAGGGCTAAAGAAAGTAGTTTGCACAAAAGGTTTTAAGAGCTAAGTTTTAAAATTTACTGATTCACCCCCCCTCTCAATAGCTTGTTGTGTTCCAACAAGAGTTGTGTTGGCCTTTCCATTGCACCAAAAGATCAACCTATCAATGCCCGATACAAGCTTCAGTTAAGATCCATAGGAGGCGGTTATACCATGTCACAAACCCAAGCATCGTGTTGGAAGGAAGATCAAGGGACACACCATCTTGCAACAATCCCCCCTAGCACAAGTGAGGGGTTTGAACATGTGACCAACTATGATACTAATTGTTGGCCTTGTAGTTGCACCAAAAGATTGACCTATCAATGCCCAATACAAGCTTCAGTTAAGATCCATAAGAGGCGGTTAGACCATGTCACAAACCCAAGTGTCGTGCTGGAAGGAAGACTGAGGGAACACCATATTGCAACAAGTTGTGCCTCAAAAATATAGGAAAGAAATGAAAGGACCCTCAAACTATACATGTCTTAGGACAACTTGCAAATATTATGTTGGGAAACATAACTGTTCTCAAGTATGCAGACCCTGCGATCCCTATAGTGGATGTCAAAATCAATGGTAATCTCATAAATAACACCTTAAATGACCTTGGGGAAACCATTAATGTAATGAACAAAGAAACCTTGAAGTTATTACAACTAATAGAGCTTAGACCTACACCTACTATGCTATAGTTAGCAGATAGGTCTACAATCAAGCCTAAGGGATTCATAGAAGACTTGGTAATAACATCAGACTCATGGGAGTAACTTGCAAAATTTATGATGTTGCAACCTAAAGCTAATCTTGCAGGATATCCCCTCATCTTAGGGATACCTTGGTTGACAACTACAGATGACTTTATAGGTTGTAGGTCTAGAAACATGATCATTTCCAATGGAAATGTGACTAAGAAACTAGTTCTCTATCCACTTGCTTAGCCACATACAAATTTAGAGCAACTTACATGGCCTACCCTAGATGAGGAAGAATAGTACTCCTTACAGACTTTGATGACTATTGAATGTAATCCCTTGTTAGAAAACCAATATGAAGATGTTCAAATTGATTGCAAACATCATGCTGAATAATTATGGTAGGCACCAACAACAACATGACTATCTAGCATATTTATAGGACCCCCTATTGAACATAATTCCTGCCAATACATCCAAGTCTATTTTTTAAAATTTTCACACTTTATTTCCACATCACTGTATTCCAAATATAAAAAGTCTTGAAATTTCATTTGTTCAAACATCATTATTGAATTTAGAGATTATAGAAAACAAGACATTAAATGTAAACAACCAATTGACTACTACAAAACGAACTTCATTGATGAATGTGTTGCAAACACATGTAGCAAAATTTACATGGGATTACCATGAAATGGAGGGTATAGACCCAAACTTGTGCAGACATTGGATTTACATCACTAAATGCTATAAACCAGTTAGGAAACCACAAAGGAGAATGAACCCTATAGTCCATGACATAATCAAAGCTAAATTACAAAAATTGTTGGATGCAAGATTCATCTATCCAATCTCTAACAGTCTATGGGTGTCTCTACTAGTGATTGTATCTAAGAAAGGGGGGAAATAGAGATTGTGTGCAAAATATTGTGAGTTGAATGCAACATCTAGGAAATACCACTTTACCCTTCCTTTCATTGACCAAGTACTAGCTTCACTAGCAGACAAGAAATACTTATCCTTTTTTGGATGGATTTAGTGGATGCAATCATATTAAGATAGCTCTAGAAGATCAAGACAAGAGAACCTTCACATTCCCTTGAGGTACATATGCTTACTATATCTTGCCATTTGGGCTATGTAATGAACTTGCCACTTTTCAAAGGGAAGTACTCAACATATTCTTAGACTATGCACATGATTCCATGGAGGTTTACATGGATGATTTTAAAACATATGGGAATACCTATGAAGAAGCACTTTCCAATATAGAGAAAGTACTACAAAGATGCCAATATAATAACCTATCCTTGAATCATGAAAAATGCTTTGTGATGATGACCAAGGGAGTAGTTTTAGGACATTTTGTGTCCAATAAAGGAGTCCAAGTAGATCCCAATAAAATTTAGATAATATCAACATTACATGTACCTCATAGGTAGAAAGATGTCAAAAGTTTCCTTGGACATGTTGGCTATTACAAAAGATTCACATGATTTCAACAAGATTGTAGTACAACTATCTATCTTACTGTCCAAGGATGTAGAGTTTGAATGGACAACTTATTATCAACATTCCTTTAAATCTCTCAAGGTAGCATTAACTAAGACCCTATTCTGATAGGAACAAACTAGAACTTACCCTTCCATGTCCATATAGATGCTTCAAATTTTGTAATAGGAGTTGTGCTAGGACAAAAGAATGGAAACCTTAAGTATGCCATTTATTATATCAGTAAAAATCTTCAAGGGGTGAAACTCAACTATATAGTGTATGAGAAGGAAATGTTAGTAGTGGTTCATGCAATCAACAAGTTCAGGCACTACATTACAGAGTGTATACACCTAAAATTATATTGTTCACCCTTCTCTAATTCTCCAAATCTAAAATCATATTCTTCTAATTTAATTAAATAAACAAATTTCCATAAGCTTGTTTTATTTAATTAAGTTTTACTAATGTCGATTAGAAATTCAAGCACATGTCTACAAATTTTTATGCCACCTCACCAAGGTCACATGAAATTAAATAATTCAAAATTTTAAATTAGAATGATCTTCAACCAATTTTGAACACATGGCTTATTCCTCACACGTGTCTTCAACCAATTTTCAAACACATGGTCTTTTCTTCCCACACTTTATTCTTCCATCCATTTGGCATGTTGTATTTGGTCAAGGGGACACCTTCTTGATTCTCTTCATCTCCACCATTCATCCCTCTTGTTTGAATCTAGACTGTCGATCATTGCCACCTCACAAGATGCTTGGAAAAGCCTATAAATACAACCCTTTGCCATTGTATTTTGCATCCACATTTGAGTAGAGTTATCATGCAGGAACATCACTTGAGCATTGGAGAATTTTGGAGTCTTATAGTTACATTTCATATCATGTTTTGCATCATAGTTAAATCTTAGAATAATACTTTGCTTCATAGTTGCATTTTATGTCATCCTTTGCATCATAGTTGCATTTTAGATTAGCATATTCATAGTTAGAATTTGAGCATATGGAGTATCATCCTAGTGCAATACCATAATATCTACCTCGAATCATCTAACACCATCATCCATTCATCATAGTATCCATTATCATTTTCATCATAGAGTTTCATGTAGGAACTTAGTTGACTTACATGTTGAATATTATCTCATTTCCTAAGTTGTCATTTTAACAACCATAGTGCACAAAGAAATCTGAGGTCCAAATGGTTTAATAAATCCTTGGGGATAAAGGACAATGAGATGTTCTTAAAATATTTGTTTAGCTACAAAATAAAGTAGTTTACTTATTTCAAATCTTTGATATAATTCGTTTCATTAAGGTTTGTGTTGATTTACTAATAATTTCCACATTTCACACACACATAAAATGGTTCCCACCGTGGGGCCATACCCCATTTCTAACAGTTTTCTAGAAAAGTTCATTTAAACAGGTTGGACATGACATTTTAGCGTAACCGTGGATTCTTTTGGTGCATCTGACCAATCTTTTAGTGAGTCTGGGGTCTGTTCTGGAGCATACAATCAATCTTTTGGCGCATAAATCAACTGTTTTAGCACATACAGGGAGTTTTTCAGCACATACATCACTTCTTTTAGCACATATGCCACTTCTTTTAGTGCATACATCACTTCTTTTGGCACATACACTACTTATTTTAGCGCATCCATAAGCTATTTTAGCGCATTCATAAGTTATTTTAGCACATGAATGAGTTCTTTTAGTGCATACATGAGTTATTTCAGTGCATAGGGTATTAGTTTTAGTGCATTGGATTGATGTTTTAGTGCATTGAATGACTGTTCTAACACATCTGTGTAAATTTGAATTTTTTTTAAAATTTGAGAGCTAATTTATGTTTTCTACTTGTAGGTATTTTTATACACTGGTCAAAGAAAAAATTATCATACTGATGATTTATGTAGGGGCTGGAGTCATTTAAATACTTTTTTTTGGTTAAGATAGGCATCTAGCTTAATTAGAAGGGATAAAGAACACCATGTATTTTTTGGGTAATGAATGGTAGGCATATGCTCTCCCCTTAACTAGGTGACCAAAAAGCCAGACCCATTCCCGTTTATCTGCGAGTGTGAGTTGAGTATATTGCATATGTTCTCTCTTTTTTCACACAAACAAAGATTGATCGAACTATAGATGTACTTTCTTGATTTTGTTTATCCATATATGGCCTGCCTTGTGGGAAAAAGTAATCACCCAAGGGAATGACCCAACCGGTAACACGCTAAAGCCAAGCGACTTCCAACTGGGATATAAATGTGGGTACTTGGGGAAAGTTCAAGTATCACAAGGATTATTCTGACAAGAAGGGAAAAAATGGTCTCTTGCCGCATGGATGATCCCCCACGAATAAAATGCCTATATTAAAACCCTTTGTTGTAGCAAGGCCAAAATACTTAATCTATTTGTTGGTGCAAGAATGGTCGTTCTAAAGCTATCCCACATTCTTGTAGCTTTTAGTAGAGATGAGAAATATGCCATGGGAGATTCATGGGTATTGATGCTTGGCTGCCCCATAGAAGCGATTTCCGTGGAGGGGAGCTAGTGGGGTCAAACATCTAATCATCCGCTATAAGTAAGCACAGCTAGAGTAAAATCCAAGTGAGAATTCAACAAATATAGTCCTACATAGCCTAAGTTGCACATGTTTGATGTGTCTTTACCAATGTGTTTTTGAACCTATTTTAAACAAAAACATCACATGTTGAAAGTGAAAATCTTGATTCAGAAAAAAAATTCATTGAAAGAACCAAGTCTCTAACTGGAAAATTCGAAAATCAAAAATATTTCTAACAAATTTCGTCATCTTTCCATTTTAGTACATTCGTTGTGTTTGGTAGCGCATTCAATTGTTGTTATAGCACATCTGTGCAAAACTCTAGTGCATCTGTCCTCTATTCTAGTGCATACAGTCAATATTTTAGCACATTCAATTGCTGTTATAGCGCATTTGTACAAAACTCTGGCGCATTTGTCCTCTGTTATAGTGCATCCAGTCAATCTTATAGCGCATCTGAGCATTTTTCAGCACATTGAATCTCTGTTATAGTGCATCCAGGCTGTCTTTCAGCACATCTGTCAAATATTTTAGCACATTTGGGCTCTATTTTAGCACATCCATTAAATACAAAACCCAAGAGTTAAAATTATCTCTCGTTTCATAGTTTGAACTAGAATTCAGAATCCTTTTCAAGCCAAAATCATTCCTCAGGTACAACAGAGTCTAAACGTGTTCTTTATCAAATGATTTCATGAAATATTAAAATTCAAAAACCAAAGTCCAAAGTTCTTAGTCCAAAAGCTCATAAAAAATGCCTCTCAACACTCTACAAATTTAGAGAGAGATTGGTCTTCAATTTCTACAAAAGAGCTTTAAAGAACAATCCCAACTTGTACTCATTTTACTATTGTCAAAATCCAAAACTTTTCCAAAGATTTGAGTATCTCATATAGGAAGAAAATTTGTCTCTCATTTCTTAGTTTGGGCCAAAATTCAATATCTTTTTCAATCCATAATTGTTCCTTAGGTACAACAGAGTCTAAACTTGTCAAAACTAACCTATACAAGTGGAATTCTCCAAATTAAACTGAGATCTAAACATCTCAAAGTGTCTAAATCATCAAACCTATCACATCTTTGATTATTAAGCCCAGTTTCATCATAAGGATTTATCATCTCATCATGAAAAAAAGCTATATAATCAAATCCAACTTAGTCTCATCACTATAATTTATCATTCTAGTGGACTTAGTTGTAATCCTTGGCACTATTCCAAACAAATATCAAAGTTTAGTCAAATCATAACAATTGTATGCCCGTTCAAACAAGGTTGCGAAACAAAAACTCAAGGAAAAATGACTTGGAAATCAAAACATTGAAGATCCAAACCTTGGAACTCCAAACATTGAAGAGCCAAACATTGAAATTCCAACCATTGAAACTCCAATCATTGAGACTCAAAACACCGAAACTCAAAATAGTGAAGCACAAAACACTATGGTAGAGGTTGAAGAGAATCCTTTCCATGGACTCAACAACACTGAAGGGGAAGAAATAACCAAGGAGGATATCCAACATGTTGAACAAGAACCCAAATTCCACAAATGCTTAGAAAATATTTTCAAAAGAAATGGGGAAAAGTACCTCCTTATGCTAGCTAAACAAGGTGTCAAATTACCCAAAGACTTTGATGTGAATCAATTGAAAGCACCTCCAAAACAAATGAAAAAAGAAACCAAACAAGTGGTTTCCCTAACTCACCAACTGAAGAACATTCAACAAAAAATTCTCAATATGCAAAGAGGAACCTCAAAACGATACTTGATCCAAGACATTTGTCCATATCCATTTGATCAAAGTATCCACACAATCCCCTTTCCAAAACATTGTGAATTCCCAAAATACGACAAATACAATGGAAAAACCGATCTATGAGGAAACATACTTAATGAGATTATTCCCACAAAGTCTAGGTGGAAAATGTCTTGAATGGTTCTCCAAACTCACTCCACCAATTAACACCTTTGAGGAGTTGGTCAACAAGTTCATCACCCAATATTCTTATAAAATTCAACATGACATCACCATGAAAGATCTTTGTAACTTGAAACAAAAGAAGGGTGAATCGTTCCTTGTATTCTTGCAAAAATGGAGAGGGTTATTTACACAATATTCTTGTCTCGTACCCAAAAAGGAAAAGATATAAATCTTTATAGACAATATCAATGACAAAATGAGTTATAGATTGGAGTTGCAATGTCCACCAACCTTCAAAAAGTTGATTGAAAATGGGATTAAAATTGAAGAGGCTTTAGTCAAGAGAGGAGTCATCAAGATATACAATGAAAACAACTCATCAAACTCCTCCAACAATTACAATAGTGGGGAAAAACCCAAGTTTTGGCAACAAAACAAGAACATTGGAAACAATGATGGTGTCGTTGAAATGAAAAATGCAAAACCTATATTCAACCTAATTGCAACCGTCGCCAAAACTAATCAGAATAACAATCCCCCCCAAAAAAAAAGCAACAACCAAAGAAACAATCAAATAAACAACCAAAACAACTACCAAAATGTCAATCAAAGCAACAATCAAGGTAATGCTGGATCTAGAACACCATCATATCAAACATCCTCAAATCGAAGGAGGTTCACCCCTTTAGGACAATCATCAGAATCAACATTGAAGGAAATTCTCGAAGCTAAAGTAATAACGTTACCAGAGGCAAGAAATTGGGAGCCACAAGTTAAGCATCCATGGTGGAATGATGCCCATTACTATGAGTTTCATCGAAATAAGGGACATAAAACCAATGACTGCATGCAGTTGAAGCACTTGATCCAAGATCTAATCCACAAAAAGACTATATTTGTAGGACCTCAAACCAACAATGATCATGGAGAATTCAAGAACCCTCTACCCAACTACGAGAAAGAGGAATCTTCTTTTGGGTGTGTGCAAGAAGTTGAGTCCACTTTTTGGCCAAAAAGTGGAAGTGTTTTTCTTGATTTTCAGAATTTGACACATTTGAACTTAAAATTTGAAGCACTTAGAGGTGAAATCTTTAAAAAAGTCACTAATCATAAAATGTAGTGCTCGGAGTCTAGTTTCCAAATATATAATTTATTTCAATACCCAGATTGTACAAATTGAGTTTTAATAGGAATTTTTAAAAACTAGTATTTAAAAGTCATTTTTTTTTACCATACCATGCACGTGTACGACATCCATATTTTGACTTAAATTATTGTATTTTTCTAAATCCTTTTGGGAAAATTTTTATGACTCACTGAAGCTTGTTGATATTTTTTTGTAATTTTTTATTGAATATTTTTTTTTGTTAAATTTTTATTAGGCAGATTTGTCGTTTTGAAAAAGAATCATGTACGACATGCATAAGATGACCTAAACTTATCATTTTTTGATTTTTTTTTTTAAATTGAAAAGAATTGTTTGAAGTTTGTTCTCGTGCAATCCGTTTGTCAAAATGTTATGTTGATCAAAAGTTATTAAAATAGTAAAAAACCCTGATATTTAAAGTTTATGGACCAATTTTATTAGAAATTAATTGAAAAATAGAAAAAATAATCGAATTGCAAAAAAATTACATATTTAGAATCTGCATTGTTTCATCTAAAATGGGTTTTAATTTCGTCAGAAAATTCTGCAAAAAAGGTTGTCAGCCATATGTCCAAAGTTGGTATTTTTCTTTGACATTGTTAAGACCTTCAACTTGCAGGTCAAACCAGGTTGAAGGCCTAGGTTCGAACTTCCAATGCTTTTCCCAAACCAAAAACCTAGGCAAAAACCTGACCACAAAGCAAAAAAAAAATCAAATTTTAAAAAACGGGATCCCGACTATAAAATGGGATCTTGTTCCCTATTCTACAATATTCAGACTATTGTAAAGGAAACAGGATCCCGTTTCTCGGCCAATGGCCTCGATATTCAATGCCGACGAACGGGATCCTGATTATAGAATGAAATATCGCTTCTTATAAACAGGATCCTGGTTTTTATAAGCAGGATCCCGTTTATAGTAAGCAGGATTCCGTTTTATAAACGAGATCCCGTTTATTTTATTTAAATACATTGCAAAAAATTACTGTGAAGTCTGCAACTTCACATGTACGGCTGAGAGTAGTGAAAGTAATTTTTTTTTCATAAGCTATCGTATTTATAGGTGGTGAACTTGATTTTTAGTTGATTTTATCAAACGGGTCGTCATCTACACCATTTTTGAAGTGGAATTGAGTTATTTTTGTGCTTGTTTGGAGGAACAAAATGTTTCAATTTGCAATATGGATTTCATTTTTCAAATGAGGCATGAAGAAAATAATTTTTAAAGTGGAATTGTGGTAGTTTTCTACTTGTTTTGAGGAACACAAGAGGAAGAATTTTGTCCTAATAGGTATTCAATTTCCAATTTGGATTGAATATTTTGAAGTATTTCACTATTAACATTCATTTGTGCTTGAGAATTTTATAATTATGGGAGATCAAGCTCGTAATAAGAGAAGGAAGACATTGAATCCTCAAGAAGTTGAAGCAAATAGAGAAAAAGAGAGACAAAGACAAAGAGAAAGAAGAATGAGAATGAAATCAATGAATGATGGTGGAGCAACCAATTCAACAACTATTGAAGATGAAAATATTGAGGATACCATGGTTTGTGGGTACGAGCTAATTTGCAAGGAATTTGGAGAAGAATATGATTATACAAACAAGTCCTACTATGTCTTCAAAATCCCTCTTTGAATGCTATGGAGAATGTTTGATGGCACAAATCTGATGCGTCTTCAAATCCAAATGTTAGTGAAATGGTAGAATTTGTATGTAGAAGTTTTACATGATGCTTTGAATACTAATGATGTTGACATTGACTATATTAAGAGATAAACTTTTATAAATTCGGTAGAAAACATTTTTTTGTTGTAAAATGAAAATCAAAATAATTTTTCTTGAAAATGAAAACAAAACCTATATTTTGATGAAAATGAAAATGAAAATGAAAGCTGTTTTGTTGATGAAAATAGAGATGAAAATAGAAAATTGTTTGTTGATGAAAATGAAGATGAAAATTTAAATGAAATGAAGATGAAAATCTAGGAGGAAATGTGATGTTGAATTTAATAAGAAAATACTTTTTTAAAATTGGAAGTGGTGTTTTGATAATCTTCTAGTCAAATTCTTGGAGGAAAATAAAGAAAACATGTGAATATAATATACACCAAATTCTTTGTCACGTAAAATTGCATTTCAATGTCAACTAATGATGCAATTGAGTGAGAATGCAAAAATGAGGAAAGTAATTCCCGTCATTCCATTCCATTCCATTCCATCGTTCTGGAAAATGAATAGATCTAAAGAATGGCAGCAGCAAGAGTGGCTATAACTCTTTGCTATAGTTAATAAAGCAACTTTGAATAAAAGAATGGTAAGCAATGGCCAGTGAAGTTTTAAAAAATACGTCTACAAACATTACTAAGAGTGGCAAAAATAAGAGAAAGTATAGAAAATGATCCTATCAATCAATGTTGGAGTTTCAGTGGACGACTACCGAGGTTTGATATAAAATTGAATGTTGAAATTAAATATTTGATCAAAAAATATTGGCATGATAATACTAGGGTTTCATCTAATGCTAGAGATGTTTTAAAATTAAGGGTGGGATCCAAAGTTTGTGATCCTCACCCAAAACACCTAATAGATACAACACAAACTGAATTTTATAGAAAATTTTGTGGTGATTTAGTGTTACTTGGTAATATTAAAATAAGTCAAAGGTCTTTTGAAAAATTTAAACCCTGGTATGTAAAAAATAATAAGGAACAAATATCTTATTATAAAATACATGTTCAATTTCGTTATTTTTATGATGTTTTTGATATATCGTTGTACCTTGCATACTAACATGATTATCTGAGTTGTGGTATTGATATACCACACGAGCAATAAGAGAGTTTGTTTTAGGTTTGTTTTGTGAAAAATCTAATGATAAATTATTTTATTTAAGTTCTTGTGACTACGGACAATGCGTGCTTGTGGAAATCTTTCATTTTAAGAATTTGTTTTGCATGAAAGTGTTGATCATGATTTTGGACAACGATTAGTGATAGATGTCAAAAGATTTAGGAATGTTCACTATTCTTTAAAAGATGGAAAAATAGGAAGCGTTGTGATCCCAGTTACAAAAAAGTTAGTGTGCATGCATTTATGAGTGAATTTAATAATAAAATTGTACCAAAATATGTCATGCACTCACGAACATCTCGATGGCTTGATGGCCAATTTTAGCATGTAGATACACATTTCAATTGGTACTTTATACTTTCAGGTGGTTGATTTTGTGGAGAATTATACTCATGAGAGAAATTCAATCTCAATATTATAATTCAGTGCAAGTAGCTATGTTTGTACATATTGTTTATAGACATGCAGATGATAGCATTGAGGATGATAGAAAAGTTTTGAGGGAGTATCATTTTTATTTGAGTGACAATCGGTTACACTCATTAGAGTTTATTCAATATTGTTTTAGTATATTTTATAGAAATTTAAGAGAAAGAGGAATCCATATGAAAGAACACCTCATATGAATTGAGATAGTGTATGGGAATTGGTTCAAATGCAGAATGTTCTATTGGTTAAGTAGGGTTCACAAGGAACTTAATGTGTCAACATATGTGAGTTTTGAAAATTTTGGGCATGGTAAGGAGAACATGATAGAGCTGGTGCATGTGTTAAAATATTTCTTGCTAAAGAGTAATTGAAATTAGAGGATGCAATAAAATTTAAAGACACATGTGAAATTGTGGATTGGTGCAATTAAAAATTATCTACAGGATCAAGTGAGTACTCTACAATTCGATGATTCTTTTGGTTGATTGAAGAAGAGAACATTGTATCTAGAGTTGATTGTGAGATAATTAGTGGATCTACTAAATGGCATTCATTTAGGAGTGCGACAGCAAGAACATGGACTATTTGGACAAGGGAGCTTGCATGTTTTTTCCATTTTTGTATCTCGGGAGATTGGGAAGCACAATCTGAGAATGGGTTGAGCGATTAGGAGCAAAGATCGTTGACACTGAAACACATAATCAATAAGGAAAGAACTGGCCAGAGAAAGTGATCAATTGTTTGCATCACGAAGATTATGTAGTAATGTTTGAACCTTGTACAAGAAGGTAATTTTAATTCAATTTATTTCATTTTATTTTGCTTTATTAAGTTATTTTTTAATACTAAATTAGTTATATGGATATGCACAAGTTATTAAATCGAATTTTGTTGGCAGGACATGTGTATGCAGTTATTGCACCTGAGGGGAATGAAGAGCAAATAGAATATTGGTTGGCTCATTGTGTGGAAACTAAACATAAGTTGTTAACACCTCGAGAAGATGATGATGGCTTTCATTATCCAATAAGTGCGGTGATCCCCTTAAGACACCTCCTTAAACAGATTTTTAGAACAAATTATTGATCCCCTTAAGAAAATTTTTGAGAACTTATTTGATGATGGTTTTGAACATGTTTTCAATAGGATCGGTGGTGGTTGTTGGCACTTGGCTATGAAAATAATTGAGAAGAAAGAATGGTCTACCTGCATTTGAAGACTATGAAACACATAAAAAGATTATGCATTATTCACATTTGGTGGTGGCAACAAATATAAAAATAGAGCGGTATCGTGGAAGACCAAAAAAATTGCTATGGTCAATTTCTATGGAAGAGCATGAGGCAATCATAGATGCATTGCAAAAAAGAGAGGATGTAGATGGCACAATGGAATAAGTAAATACAGGTAAATATAGTTTTATTTTTATTTTGTCCTTTGAAATACATTAAATACATGTTTCAACATTGGTCAAGTGTGTTATTAGTTGAAATTGATTTAAATTTTCCTTTTATACATCCTTAAGGCATAATCACAAAAAGGATCTAGTCCATGCAGATTCAACCTAGACGACATGGAATACTTGGTAAAAACAGGTAATTATTAGTTAAATTATATTTAAATACATGTTTTGATTACATATTGATATTTCTTGGACATTAATAGTTAAAATTGATTTATTGTCATTTTTTGTATCCTAAAGCCATCATTGCATTGATCTCATACTTTGAAACAAAAAGGAGAGGATGCTTGGATTCAACCTACACACATGTGTGGAATACTTTTAAATCCAGGTACTTGAGTTGTGTCCATATGTATAGATAGTTTTATATAAATTAAAATATGTATGTTGATGATGATTTCATTGATATTGCTTGTACCTTTTTGATATTAGGTGGTGTGAAGACCTACTACATTCTAGGCACGAGTTTGAGATATTCTTGAGATGGCATATCCAAATTTTGTAAACATTAGTTTGAGATGACATATATGTACATACTAAAATTAAACATACTCTATGTACTTCTGTAAAATCATGTCTATATATTTTATTTCTTAAATGTGCATGTTTTCCCACTTTGAAACTTTATGTTTATGTGTATAATCACTAAATATCATGCATACATTATTGTTAAATCAATTATATCCTTAAGACGTATTATGACCCCTTAATACAAGACCTTAAGACACCCCCTTAAGACCTTAAGACACCCGCTTAAGACCCCTTAAGACATCCCATTTAGGCATATTATGGCCCCTTAAGACATCCCCTTAAGATGTTCTATTATGACCCGCTTTTCAGACATCCCTTAAGACATCCCTTAATTAGCTTGCGTTCTATTACTTGAGGAAGCCCCTTTAGACATCCCTTAAGACCCCTTAAGACATCCCCTTAATTAACACATTCTATTATGACCCCTTTGGAGCATCTCATAAGACCCATAAGACACATCCTTAAGGCGTATTATATCCTTAAGACATCCCTTAAGGCGTTCTATTATGACCTTTAGACACCTTAAAAGGCGTCATTATTTGTTTTGACAACTATAGAATTAGTGTTAGATGTTGTGATTTATAGTGTTGTAATGCTTTTATTCTCTAATATTCTATGGTATTATTTATTTCTTAAATTTTTATCCTTTAAGTATATAAATAGATTGCTTTTGTTTGTAAATTATGATTTATTGATTGATTATTGATTGGCGTGAATTGAATAAGTTCGTTGAGTAATTATCACTATTTATTGAATGCACATATCATGTATATCATGTATGAAATCACTAAATTTGCAAAGTATAAATATTAAAATGTCCTATATTAATCCATGTATGAGATCACTAAATTTCACATTAATGTCTTGACTATGAACATAAAATGCATAAATGTACATGTGTAAATTAAAATTTCAAGCAATAATAAAGTCCATAATTTATGTAACATATTAAGTGCATGAAACCAATATATTAAGCGCACATGAAATAAATTCCAATAGAGTACATGATAAAAAGAAATATAGTCCATGAAATAAACAAATATAACACATAAAATCACATGTTTCTAGGTCATGTACTGTCTCTATAATCAAGAGACCTCTTCACACCATGCAGACTATGTGGATGACCTGAAACACTCTATATAAGAGAAAGATGAAATCAGATGTAAGACAATAAAAAATGATTTAATGACAATTTAATTTATAATCCAACATAAAATTAAATTACCATCATATCTGTGTCTAGATGCTTTGGTGAACCTGAAGCAACCTCTAAATTGTCTAAATCAATCTACATAAACAAGATAAAGAAATTCAAAATTAGATGTACAACTCTACAATTAATTTTTTTAATTCAATTTAATTTATAATTTATCATATTTTAATTGTACCGTATTCTAAGGTTGTGCACTAGGCTCTTCTCTAGGACCTGTCTGTACATGCTCAACTACAAGATGTGTCTCATGCTATAAAAGAAAAAGAATATGTAAAAATATCATATTATGTATATATTCAATTTAAAATTTATAATTGACTTTAAATATAATAATTGACTTTAAATATAATAAAAAAATTAAATTACCATTTGATATGGAACCTGCTCTACATGTCCTCTTGGTGGTGTAACTATGTCTGGGTCAGGGCTGAAAGTTGCACTAACAAAGTCGTACAAGATCAAAATTAAATCATGTACAATTGAATTAGGTTAATATATATATATATATTCAAGTTTGCACATTTTGTGTAGAAAGTTTTGCAAACAACCTTGAAATCAGTGGCCTCACGAGTAACTGCAACTTCAAATGTTTTCCCAATGCCCATTCTTATTGTGGTATCAACCTAGACATACATGTACATAGAAATTTAAAGCTTATAATATTTACAAGTGTACATGCATGCGTTTCATATATCTAGTGAATTAAAAGCTCATAAAATTGTAACTATACTAATGTAAACTCTAAACAAATTTACAATATGAATGTACCTGCCCTTGATCTATGACGCCCTATAGTGGAGGAGTGCTTGACAATCCCTCAGGAGGAATCGACGTGGATGCCGATTGACTCACCTAAACCAACATAAATATTTCAAACATATATGTGATTCAATTATAAATTTAAAACTCAAGTTAAATAATTTATGATTTCATATATAATTTTAAAAGTTGAAATCAAAATACCCCATAAGGGTTGCCAAGTATGACCGGTATCGATGTATGTACTCATGGAATAGATGATTTACCTTGCATCATTAGTGTCATCTGTACACCGAACAATTTGATTGTTAAAATGTATTGCAAACTTTTCTTTGATAGATACAACCATCAAAATTCTTATAAAATGAACGTACATCTAGATGCATATTTATACCTGTGTCGTAGTATCCTCAAGGTGATGGTCTGCTATGAGGAACCCTACAAATGAACTGATGCGACCAGAGGAACCACCAGAATCTCCCCGTCCACCTGAACTAGGTGTGGCCTGATCAGGTCCATAGCATACTTGATGAAAACTAGTACATATATGGGGGACGAGCCTCAACACTCCTGGAGCGGTACTAAGACAAGCTCCATAAAAAACTCCTCCATCATCATCATTGTCTCTATGCTCCCCACTCGCTATTGCAGAAGTGTACTGATCAAGGTCTCCTGCGAGTGTACTAAGGGAACCTAATGTTGAGACTAGGGCTTGATGATGTATAGGTGCAAGAATGGGAGGACCAAAGGCAACAACAAGGGGTTACAAATGCACGGGGCGTCGGGGATCAACCCTTGCCCCTAATCTCTATTGTGGCATGCCGCCACCAACACCCTGAAATGATCTATAATCAAAATAATTGGGCTTTTGCCCCAAAAAAATCTCTACATATAGTTTTCTCAAAAAATACAATGGGAACTCCCAATTAGCTTGTGGGGGACTATCAAAAATCATATACCATCGATCCAAAAAATATGCACTCATCTGCAGATGTATGCACCACCTCATGGATATTCTAGATTTTTTGGGTGGAATGGGTTGTCAAGTAACGAGGTCAAGAATGTTAGGGAATCTAGTGGAGTGCATCTAATGAAAATTCCAAATAGTAGTGCCTTCAATAACTTTAATTCAATTAGGTTACCTCAAAGACATGAACAACTATGTCCTAATGCGGAAACAGACATAGTTTATTTCCCACATTGATCCATCTGAGAGAAACACATGTAAATTCAACAACAAGCATTAACAAACATGAAAGATGAAATAGAAGACTAGAACACAAAAGATTTATGTGGGGAAAATCCTTTCGGATAAAAAACCCCACACTCCAAAGATCGAGCCATTGTATTATTTAGCAACAAAATGGTTACAATACAATTTCAGGCTCTTAGCCTTTTTGGAGATTACATCTTGTTCATTTTGGATACAACTGGTAGCAACAGATATCCCTATACAGTTTCTGGTCACCCTCTCAAACTAAACAACCTTCACACTGTTACAATATCATCACATATACACAGTGCAGATCAACTTAAGAGAAATCAGAAAAATGCTTCTTGATCAGGAGCTCTCTCTTCTCCTCTATTTTGGCCTCAAGGCCCTTGGCCATACAACTAGCCTCTTGACTTTCACATTTTTTTGTTCTCTCCTTCTTCTCTTCAGCTTCGACTCTATAAAACGATTTGTTTCCAACTGTCGGTTCACAACTGTCGAATCATCCAGCTCAACAACGTAGATGTTTCAACTTCCTTGCATGGAAGATAATATGTCCAGGTCACACCACGTAGGATGGTCACCCAAACGGTCAACAAACGATCCACTTGTGTCGCATGTCGGTGAGACACTAACCGTGTCTCCCCGATGCCACAAGTCCTTACAATCGATACCACCAAGGCTTCACTATCGGCAAGCGGTTAACTTTGCCATGTCACCAAGACCTCACACCGAAGATCACAAGGTATTCTGAAGAGTTCATCAGTCAGCAAGACTATCACTCTTCACCCAGACATTACTTCAAACTATTCAAGACACATCAACCTCAACATTCTCATTAGCGAGACAATCACCATTCGATGAGACATTACATCAAGCTCATAAGTCATTCTGAAGTGTTCCTTAGTCGCCAAGACTTTGGTCATTCACTGAGAGATCATACTATGATTCCAAAGTCATACCGAAACTTCTGACGTCCATCACATTCCTATTGGCAAGACAAATAACTTTCGCCAAGACATCACCCCGCAAGTTCCAAGTCACCCCGAGTCTATCTTTTCAGCCAGACTTACCGCTTTCACCAAGACTTCATGTTAGAAACCAAGATCACCTGCATGCAATCACTTGTCACATGCAAAAGACATGTAGAACCAAAGAAGATGTTCTATAAACCTCAAAGTAAAAATGCATTATTGAGAATCTATTATTACAAAGAGATCAATCCTTATGAAGGAGATCAAGAAACCCTAAAAGGGAAACCCTAAATGAAACCCTAGTGTGCACACTTAATAATTAATAAATTATTAATGTGTCTAAGTTTAGCTTAAGCAACTAAAGGAATAAGTGAATTAATTAATTAACCAGTATGATATAATTAATTAAGCATAATAACTTATTACTCTAACACCCCCCCCTTAAGATGAACTTAGGAAGAAGCTAAAACACTAGAATAGGATGCATGAAAGCAAGGATGGGTCCCGACAGCAAAGGCCTGATTAGGTACCCATTTACAAATGCAAGTATAAGGTAGAGAAGGAAAACCCAGTGGGACAAAACCCCCTATAATGAGATGACATGCTACAAAGAAGCACTGGAAGAATGGGTGGCCGAAACTTTATACACTGTGAGTGCTGCACAGATCCTGAACAAGGCACATTTAAAAAAAAAATGATTTTTGTGCTTCGATCTATGTGTTGGGGAGTCCGTATGGCCCGCAGACAAATTTTTTTTGCCTCCTGGATCAACTGCACCAAAATCGATGAAATGACAGCGTTCTTAAGTTTTTTGGCCACTGCGAATGAAATGGCGATGTCTGTTTGAGCCCAAAGTGTCCCAAAAAATTGGCTACCCCTAGATCTTGCAAAAAAGATTCCTATGGAAAAAATTGCATTAGAAACTCATTGAAAGGCCATATCTTTAGATCACAAACAGGAAGTTGCAGGTCTGGAGCTCTGATACCATGTTAGAAACCAAGATCACCTGCATGCAATCACCTGTCACATGTAAAAGAAATGTAGAACCAAAGAATATGTTCTGTAAACCTCAAAGTAAAAATGCATTATTGAGAATCAATTATTACAAAGAGATCAATCCTTATGAAGGAGATCAAGAAACCCTAAAATGGAAACACTAAATGAAACCCTAGTGTGCACACTTAATAATTAATAAATTATTAATGTGCCTAAGTTTAGCTTAAGCAACTAAAGGAATAAATGACTTAATTAATTAACCAATATGATATAATTAATTAAGCATAATAACTTATTACTGTAAATACCAAAGCCTTTAAGTCAAATCGATGTGTTCCACTGTCAGCGAGCGAATCAACCTTCAACAAGACTTCTTACTGAGGCTTCCAAGTTATCCCGAAACCACTACTCACCAAGAGTCACACCGAACTGATGACCCCACATGCTATCGACAAGACTTCTGATATTCGATGAGACAACATCTCGAAACAAGTCTTTCGGCCAAGGGTCTCCCCGATGTCTTCGAGTGTTACATTATCGCCAAGACAATCCTTCATCGCTGAGACTTCACACTGAGATCCTTAGGTTACTCTGAGTGACCGTTGGTGAGACATATCACTATCGGTAAGACATCTTACCGATCACCCAAGGGTTTCCCCAAAAGCTCCAACACTATCGCCGAGACATGTTACTTTCGATGAGACTTCTCACCGAGCCGCCATAGGTTATCCCGATGACTTCAATGGGTATCCCTATCAGCAAGACCTTCCAATGTCGCTGGGACTTCTTCTCGAGTGTTGAAGTCACTCCGAAGCCCCCGGTCACTATGAGTCTACCCGATGCCTGATTGAATGGCCTATCGGCTAGAGATCTCCACGCAGTGAGAAGTTACAATGATTGATTTATGTCATAGTGATAGAATCCAAAGTGAAAGCATTCAGAAAGACTTCTACAAGGTCACAACGACCAGAATATTTCACAAAGTTCCCAAACCACCAGTCGGCTAGACCAAAGAAATGTCACACTGACTTTGCTCTTCCAGAGGTGCTAGCCTGTGAGATTGAGGCACCAATTCCAACAATCTCCCACTTGACGAAGATCACACAAGAACCTTCAAAGAAACCAGAAACTAGGACCACACTAACTCCATCAGTTCAAACCCTACAATACTCAAGACACCCAATCAACATGATTCCATAGATAACAGTCCATTAGACAATCTGCAACCAAGACTAGGCATCCAACTGCAACTCATTATCCAACAAAACAACTGATCACAGCCTTCCAGGCAACCACATAGATCTCAACATGCTCTCATGTTCCATCAAGAATTATGCTCCAACATCCAAGATGTCCACCATTCAGGCAACAATCCTGTCATCTTCCAACATTCCACCTAGGGAAGAAGGATACAAAGCCAAGGTGTATAAGCACCATTCCAACGAACAAAAGCAAAAGATCCCAATGATATCACCAACAAGATACTGCTACCACTTCACTGTGCTCAAACACTATACAAAAGCAATATCAACTTTAAAGCTTCAATCAGAACACAACAGTGAAGTCATTCTCTAGAAACAAGATATTAAACATCAGCTAAAACAACAATCAAAATGACTGCTTCCATCCAACTGATAAGCCCACATGACTGAAAATAACACTCACAGCTCATGCTATACCATCCAATCTCACATACCTCAATAGGTATCAACATTAGTAAACTTATGCCAAATCAGAACCAACTCATCAACAAAAAAATAAGCTCCAAGTGCCAACCAGTCTAAGATGACAAGACACATACAAAAACTCCCATTGCCTGAGTAATCCAGATCTGAAGGATCAAAAGCATCGCAAGTCTACCAATACCAGCACATAGAAAATGTAACCCTATAGTAGCAAGGAAAAATCCATAATGATATGCACAACCTGCAACAACTTGCCACAACAAACATTTCTCTCACCACAAACCTTCATGGCCACTGAGAGAAACACTGCACATCATCTTCCTGTAGAGCACCCTCCTACATACACTTCTAATAGCCAGTTGTGTCAAGAATGATCTTCTTCACGTCCAAAAAAGCCTTAACAACATCCATCTGTTCAATCACCAAGATCAAACCATCTTTAGAAACAACATGGATGTAAGCATCTCAAAGAAGATCAAGCTAGTTCATTCCCCATTTTAGGAAATTAGCCCATACAATCATCTCCTACCAATTCTCATTAGTAACAAGGAGATAAAAGAAAATTGTACATCTTTCACTATGAATCTTCCAAAACCATTAGACAACAATTCAAGATCCATATCATGAAAGTGAACTTAATAAAACACATCTGAAGGATATAAAGGGCCAAATACCTTTCAGATAGACTTCCGAGTAGACCAAGAGTGGGAACAAGAATACTCCTTCAAGATATACAAACCATCATGACTAATCCAAGAGCAATCTCCTCATCGGTCTCTGTTGAACTCACGTTCAACCAAGGTGTAGGCTTCTTAGACTTTTTGCTGAAAACTTCACCAAGAATAACAAGCATCAACACTTTTCTCATAAGAGAAAGATAGCCTCACCTTATTCTTCATGTATCCATGAGTACTAGCAACCGATCATCTCATGCTAAACTTCAATTGCATTACTACACTAACATGAAGTATCAAGCAAGTAATCAAGGCACTTAATACACAAAGAATTACCAGATCACTATCAAAGCTCCAATCATTAGGAACTTATCATGACACCATGATCTACACATCCCCATAGGAGATACCATGCTTCAAATGACTCCACCATTGTCTCAAGTACAATGCATAATGCCAAAACTCCAGTGCACAAACAAGAGTATACCATGACATAAAGCAAATAGACTTAAGAACAACATCACCTGTCAAGCACCACCAACACCTTAGCCAAAGACTCCAAGCATCCTCCATGGTTCCAAGATGTTGCACATCTTTAAATAATGTCCATGCAAAATAAAAAACATAAGAACCCTTCTGCAACACTAAAGAAGACCATTCACCACCATGTGATGAATCCATAGTCACTGCTAGAGCTCCCATTGAAAGGTGACACCCGAGCTCTCCAAGCATCATGACCAATTGCTTCAGGTTCCCATAACTGACTATTCAGGTACTCAAAAATATCCATCCTCTCATCTCAAAGCAATGACACCAATGCACAACTGACCACAGACAAGGCCAGCTAACAAATCTGCACCATTAATGAATCAACCTCGTGGATAAAGACAATCCACATCCAAGTTATCTCACTGTCGCCAATGGGTAGCTAATCCATCAACCACATAACTCGTAGATCACAAACATCGAACATGCAAACCCGTTATCACATTGAAAATTGCAACACTGAGATATCAAAGAGAATACCCACATAGACAACATGACTCAAACACCAGATCATGCCAAATCTGATTTTCCAATCATGTCCATAGTGAGCTCCATAATCAAGGAACCCACAAGGATTACCACAAGAATGTTGAGTGACAAAACACTTACCAACACTCCCATGTAGAGAAAGAGTCACACCTCCTTGAAACCATGCACCAAGCATGCATGCAGACCTACAACTCTCTCATCCAACAACACCCCAAAAGGCCAGTGTCTAGACAATAGCTTAACAACAACTCCACATGGTCACAAGTTTTTCTTAACCGTATAAAACCTACAAAACCACATAGCCATGCAAGTACAAATCATCCTTAGAAAGAAAACAACAGTTCAAGAGAATCCAGGTCCCTTTTAGGAAAACTTTAAACCACCACCATGTACATGCATCTGAGAAAGAGAGAAAGGCTATTTCAAAAGCTTGAAAATCATCTAATGATTAACTCCATAGCCTTCAAGCATTCGAGGTTAATAGGAAATAGTGCCTTCCAACACCAGGAAAAACCACCTAGCATAAGCACTCTCTTCCATGACTGAGAAACAATCTAGGATTCCATATTACCCAGGAGCCTGTCACACAGACACCAATATGAAAGCTTTACTGCTACACAACCACAAAGTAGGAAAATCCACCTCATACTCCAAGGTTATACCTCTACCAACCAAGAGACATAGATCACAACATGATCAACTCCCTTTTCCATCTTGACCATCCTTCAAGCTGCATGCTATCTCAGAATACCACAAGGCTTCCACTCATCAAAGGATCAATCCATCAGTCCATTCCTCTAGATTTCTTCCAGCCCATCAAGCTAAGAAATCTTCACAGGAGAAATATCCAGAACCAACAACCAAAAGAAGGCTCTGATACCATTTGTTAGGGAATCTAGTGGAGCACATCTAATGAAAACTCCAAATAGTAGTGCCTTTAGTAACTTTAATTCAATTAGGTTACCTCAAAGACATGAATAACTATGTCCTAATACGGAAATAGACAGTTTATTTCCCACATTGATCCATCTGAGAGAAACACATGTAAATTCAACAACAAGCATTAACAAACATGAAAGATGAAACAAAAGACCAGAACACCAAAGATTTACGTGGGGAAAATCCTTTCAGATAAAAAACCCCACACTCCAAAGATCAAGCCATTGTATTATTCAGCAACAAAATGGTTACAATACAATTTCAGGCTCTTAGCCTTTTCAGAGATTACATCTTGTTCATTCTGGATACAACTGGTAGCAACAGATATCCCTGTACAGTTTATGATCACCCTCTCAAACTAAACAACCTTCGCACTATTACAATATCATCACATACACACAATGCAGATCAACTTAAGAGAAATCAGAAATATGCTTCTTGATCAGGAGCTCTCTCTTCTCCTCTGTTTTGGCCTCAAGGGCCTCAGCCATATAGCCAGCCTCTCGACTTTAACATTTGTTTGCTCTCTCCTTCTTCTCTTCGGCTTCGGCTCTATGAAATGGTTTGTTTCCAACTGTCAGATCACAACTGTTGAATCATCCAGCTCAACAACGTAGATGTTTCCACTTCCTTGCATGGAAGATAATACGTCCAGGTCACACCACGTAGGACGGTCACCCAAACGGTCAACAAACGATCCACTTGTGTCGCATGTCGGTGAGTCACTAACTATGTCTCCCTGATGCCACAAGTCCTAACAATTGATACCACCAAGGCTTCACTATCAACAAGAGGTTAACTTCGCCATGTCACCAAGACCTCACACCGATGATCACAAGGTATTCCAAAGAGTTCACCAGTCGGCAAGACTATCGCTCTTCGCCCAAACATTACATCGAACTCTTCAAGAAATATTGACCTCAACATTCTCATCAGCGAGATAATCGCCATTCGATGAGACATTACACCGAGCTCATAAGTCATTCTGAAGTGTTCCTTAGTCACCAAGACTTTGGTCATTCGTTGAGAGATCATACCATGATTCCAAAGTCATACCAAAACTTCTGATGTCCATCGCATTCCTATCGGCAAGAAAAATACCCTTCGCCAAGACATCACCCCACAAGTTCCAAGTCACCTCGAGTCTATCTTGTCAGCCAGACTTACCGCTTTCGCCAAGACTTCATATCAAAGCCTTTAAGTCATATTGATGTGTTCCACTATTAGCGAGAGAATCAACCTTCGGCAAGACTTCTTACCGAGGCTTCCAAGTTATCCCGAAACCACTGCTTGCCAAGAGTCACACCAAATTGATGACCCCACGTGCTATCGGCGAGACTTCTGATATTTGATGAGATAACATCTCGAAACAAGTCTTTTGGCCAAGGGTCTCCTTGATGTCTTCGAGTGTTACATTGTCGCCAAGACAATCCTTCATCGCCAAGACTTCACACCAAGATCCTTAAGTTACTCCAAGTGACTGTTGGTGAGACATATCACTATCGGTAAGACATCTTATCGATCACCCAAGGGTTTCCCCGAAAGCTCCAACACTATCACTGAGACATGTTACTTTCGGTAAAACTTCTCACCGAGCTGCCATAGGTTATCCCAATGACTTCAATGAGTATCCCTGTTGGAAAGACCTTCCAATGTCGTTGGGACTTCTTCCTAAGTGTTGAAGTCACTACGAAGCCCCCAATTGCTATGAGTCTCCCCGACGCCTGATTGAATGGCCTGTTGGCCAGAGATCTCCATGCAGTGAGAAGTTACAAGGACTGCTTTATTTCACATTGATAGACTCCAAAGGTCCCCACAACGTTCCAATAGACCAAAGAAATGTCACAACTAATTTTCTTCCAGAGGTTCCACTGTGAGATTTGAGGCACCACCCAACAAAGAAAATAGGGGCTAGATGGGCTTTTTATTTTAAGGTCTAATATTTGTTTGTAAGAGAGACCATTAGAATAAAATTGACTCCATTTGTTCTATGTCCGCCGATGCTCATCAAGATCAGAACTGATCATCCCTGGATGAGATCAAAACATTTTGCACTATAAATGCAAAACGCCTCATGAGGGAGAATCAATGCTTGAATCAAGATAGCATTGATTTGATTTTGTAAAGGATGCAACTTGATCATTTATTCATGCCTCTGCTACGCCTTGTCGATGTGATAGGAAGCAGATGTGGGCATGGCTAGGTGGAGGGGAGGTGGAGGGGGAGGGGGAGGTGGAGGTGGAGGGGGAGGTGGATGGTCACCGAGGTGGATTAGATGAGGTCATCAATGTTAAAATCATCCATGATATGCTTTGATATAAATGTGTACCTTCATTAAATCATATACAAAATAGTCCATGTACATATGTTAAGATCATATATTTAATTGAAATAGATGAACAACATATATATTAAGATCATATATTTAATTGAAATGCACATATATATATACATTGATTGTTCAACTCAAGAGCATGTCCATACAAAATTAAAAATTAAATGTATGTACATGTACATTTAAAATAAAAAAATATGATGTATAATTTGCATGTGTACTGTAAATCATTAAACTAAACTATGTACATACATACAAAGTTCAAAATTTAAGAACTATATATGCAAATTTTTAATACATGCACATACATACTAAACAATAAACTTGAAACATTCACAAAATCTCATTTTATGTCTAACACACACACACACATATATTACAATTTTTCAGTGGGAGAAATCATGATCTAGTAGATAGTCATAAATATATACTATTATATACTATTCATTATAAGTTCATAAATTCCACCAAATTCATAAATCCATGTCACTAAAAATATCCATCTAGAACCAAAATCATAAATTCATGTCACTAAAAATATCCATTTGGAACCAAATTTATAAATTCATCACACAAAATATCCATCGCTCACCAAATTTATAAATTCATAACTATTTAAGATCATTGTTTTAATTTATAAACTATTATGGCTCTCTACTGCATAGATATTCATTTCTTTGTGTTTTCCTTTTCAAAATTAGGAGTTCTCCTCTCCTCTAGCCATTTTCGATGCTCATCTATGATCCCATCCATAGCCCTGACAGCATCAACAAGGGTTTGCATCCTAGATGCAAACATCCTCATAGGAGGTGCGACACATTCTTCATTTTGAATAATGTTGATTTGATCTTGGATGGTTCTAGCAGAAGCATATATTTGTGCTTGCAAACAAGCATGTTCATTGATTTCAGGTGGTGGAGGTGGGGGGTTACGAGGTGGAGTGGGCAGAGGTGGAGGTGAAGGTGTTGGAGATGGATGGCGTGGAGGTGGATTGCAAATATTATTGAATGGATCCATGTGATCTTTAAGATGAGTGAACCTGCATTAGATTTGTACTCAAGATGTAAGATACATGTTTAGGGAAAATAACTTTTAAACCATTCAATATGTAAATGGCCTAAATAATTGAATACAAATGATAAAAATTATATGTAAGCCTCATTTATATGTCTAAGGCACATGTTACTGAATGAAAAATACAATTAACTATTGATATTGTATAATCTTGCAGATCTTATTATTGTTAAATTTATTGGGCCTTTGGGAAACTTTTTGATCACCAAATTTTAGCACTTCTTTGATCCTTTAAGAAATGTCATATTGAATCTATATTTATAAAACTCAATTACGCATTTAGGTGATAGGATGGCTTAAGGGGATCTATGTCTAGTGAGGTCCTGTGAGAAGAAAATGACATGTAGTAAGATCCTAGGAAAAATTACATGGCATAAGGGAATGAAATTTGGTGGAGTTGCCTAAGGCAACCAAATTTCATTAAGAGCCTAAGAAAAAAATGATGGCTTTAGGGTTTAGGGTTTAGAATTTAGAGTTTAGGGTTTAGGGTAATAGGATAACTTAAGGGGATATATGTAGTAAGATCCTAGGACAAAATTACATGGCATAAGGGAATGAAATTTGGTGGAGCGTCTAAGGCAACCAAATTTCCACAAGAGCCTAAGAAAAAAAATGACAACTTTTAGGTTTAGGCTTAGGAATTTAGAGTTTAGGTTTAGGGTAATAGGACAACTTAAGGATATATGTAAAGATCCTAGGACAAAATTACATGGCATAATGGAATGAAATTTGGTGGATTTTCTTAAGACAACCAAATTTCACTTTAAGATCCTAGGTAGGACAAAATGAATGGTTTAGTGTTTAGGGTTTAGAATTTAGAGTTCAGGGTTTAGGGTTTAGAATTTGGAATATTTAATGAACTTGCAAGTTAGTGAAGAACATTTTCTTGTGGAATAGTTGATTGAGATCTACTCTTGTTTCAACTGACCAACCTAGATCATGATATCTCATTCATATTATAATCTTGCAAGATCTTATTATTGTTAAATTTGGTTGCCTTGGGCAACTTTGATCACCAAATTTTAAGAACTTCTTTGATCCCCTTAAGAAATTGAATTACGATTTAGGGTGATAGGATGGCTTAAGGGGATTTACGTCTAGTTATGTCCTTGTGGAGAAATGATGGTTTCCAAGTAAATAAAATTTGGTGAAGTTGCCCAAGGAAACCAAATTCATTAAGAGCCTTTAAAGAAAAAATGATGGCTTTAGGGTTTAGGGTTTAGAATTTAGAGTTTAGATTTTAGGGTAATAGGATAACTTAAGGGGATGTACATGTAGTAAGTTCCTAGGACAAAATTACATGGCATAAGGGAATGGAATATGGTGGATTTTCCTAAGACAACCAAATTTCACTTTAAGGTGCTGTGTAGGAAAAAATGAATGGTTTAGTGTTTAGGGTTTAGATTTTAGAGTTCAGGGTTTAGGGTTTACAAAACTTAGGGTAAAGTTTTGGTGCCCCTTGTAATATTTAATGAACTTGCAAGTTAGTGAAGAACATTTTCTTGTGGAATAGTTGATTGAGATCTACTCTTGTTTCAACTGACCAACCTAAATCATGAAATCTCATTCATATTATAATCTTGCACGATCTTATTATTGTTAAATTTGGTTTCCTTGGGAAACTTCACCAAATTTTAAGAACTTCTTTGATCCCCTTAAGAAATTTTTCATATTGGGACCCCTTAAGAAATCGATTTACTATTTAGGGTGATAGGATGGCTTAAGGGGATCTAGATGTCTAGTGAGGTCCAAATTTAGTCATACTATAGCCTCATTGGTTCCATCTAGCTCTAGGTCAAAAGTGTTTACCCCTATAATAAAAAAAAGTATCATGTTAAAATGAATCAATCTATACATATCACAAAAATAACAATAATCTTAAATGTAACCCGTACTCTAACCATAATAGAATGCTAAATGATCCCCACCCCTAACCATATCCTAATTGAATTGTAAGCCTAATTGAAACTTAATTAAATTATAACCTTTACCTAATCTTAAATGTATTACTATATTATATTATATTATATTATATTTAAATTAATTTATATTTGTATTATAATTATATTAATATTTATTATATATTCCTAATTGTAACCCAACTATTTACTACAAACCTAATTGAATCTTAAGCCTAATCCTCATTAAAACCCCAAGTAAATTATAACATTACCTATCCTTAACTGTAATCTTATATTATATTTTATGATATTAACATTTATATTATTTAATATATTATATTAAAATATAATATATTAAATAATATAAATATTTAATTATATTTCTTTTATATGAATCATCCTCCTAATTGAATCTTAAGCCTAATCCTCATTAAAACCCCAAGTAAATTGTAACATTACCTATCCTTAATTGTAATCTTATATTATATTTTATGATATTAAATATTTATATTATTAAATATATTATATTAAATATAATATATTAAATAATATAAATATTTAATTATATTTCTTTATATGAATCATCCTCCTATTCTAAATTGTAATAATAGCATGTAGTTCCTCCAACCTATCATCATGTACCTCCTCCCTTTCCCATGTAATAGGTGTACCTTGTAGGTGTTAAATGGTTCCATCTTGGTCTCCTTATTGATGCATTTCTATCCTTCCACATAAATCTATATAGTATCAAAATATAGGTAATTTTATGGTTATTGAATCTCTCTTAATTGATAAAGAATCCATTATGATTGAGGATGAGTGGATTATTATCTAGGATCACATCTTAAAAATCCTATAGAGGTCATGTGGTATGTGTTTCTTAATACATATATTCCCATACAAACCTCTTTCCACGTATTATCAACTCTCCTATATAATAGACACCTTACTAGATTTAAATTTCATATGATATATATGTACCCAAGTGTTTCCAATTGGAATTTCTATAATTATACTTTTATGGCATTCTAGATATTCAAAATAGTTTTCATAAATCTACCAAATAGACCCATTCTTGACATTGAACCTACATAATTTTAGGTATGTCCAATGAAAGAAACTTTACCCATAACACTCTCACTCACGCTCTCCTATCTTGTGGATATAATAGAATAAAGTTTTCTTCCAATGATTTAGAACCCTAATGATCATGTCTAATTGTCATAGAGAGTGATTGTCCACTCTTCATAAACTTGTAGAAACCAAAAGGTTTTATATTATGTGTTCAAATAAGTGAAAACATTACAAAAAGCTCTAGTAAATGGTGACAACAGAGGGTTTTTTAAGGCAACCAAATTTCATTTTAAGGTCCTAAGACAAAATTCAAATGCTTTAGTGTTGAGGGTTTAGATTTTACAGTTTAGGGTCTAGGGTTTAGCAAACTTAGGGTGAAGTTTGGGTGGCCCTTGGTAATTTAGACTTGCAAGTTAGTGCCAATTGGAATCCATTGTATGCGCTTAGATTTACGAATTTGCTAACTAAATTTGGCAAACAAAGATCAAGATAAACTTTATGAATTTTAACTATTCTTTAACATATTATTTTCTAATCTAATTATAATTTAACATTGAAACTAAAGTTTAATATATATCATTTTTTCCATACAAAGCAAAAATGAAAACATTTAAGCAATGCAAATGAATTTTTTTGAGCTCAAAATTACCTAGTTTTCAAAATCAAAATGATTTGTTGATTTCAATTTAGGGTTTTAACAAAAAAATTTGTTCCAATTCAATTTAGGGTTTCAATTTCTAAGCAATTAGGGTTTTTAATGCAATTTTTCATTTCAATTCAAACTAGGGTTTTCAAATTCAATTTTTTTCGCTTGATTTGAATTCAGGGTTTCAAAAAGCTTGATTAGGGTTTCTAAATGCAATTTTTTATTTCATTTCAATTTCTAGGGTTTTGAAATGCAATTTTTTTGTTTTTTTTCAATTAGGGTTTTCAAATTCAATTTTTTTGGTTTAATCGAACAATTTAGGTTTCAAAAGTTAAATTTTGTTTGTAAAAACACAATTCAAGGTTCATTTTTTCATTTTTATTAAAAAAACTTCAGGTTTCATTGCATTTTTTTGTCTATTTTTACAATTATTCATTTCTACTATAGCAGTTAAAAAAATGCTCAAAACGTGAAATAAATTTAAAAAAAAATGCTAAATTCACTTATTTTCTTCACAATTTCAATTAAAAATAGAAAAATACAAAAAAATGGGATGTAGGTGGGTACTTGTAGTTGATTGTGGGGGTCGCTGTTGCTAGTACTCGGGGTCCCGTCCGTTGTGCAGTGAACTCTGTTTTAAAAATAAAATAAATAGCAATATAAAACGGGATCCCGATTTCTACAAAACGGGATCCCAATTTCTACAAAATGGGATCCTGATTTCTACAAAACGGGATCCTGATTTGTAGAAATCAGGATCCCGTTTCATGGCAATCAGAATCTCGTGCATTTTCAGAAACGGGATCCCAATTTTTAAAAAGTGGGATCTCGTTCCGTGCCAGGCTCGGGATCCCGAAGCTGAACGGGATCCCGATTTTTAAAAATCGGGATCCCATTTTTTAAAATTGGGAGATCCCATTTTTTCAAAGCCGATTTCAATTTTTTGGTTAAGGAAAAAACTTCCACGTTTCGTGGACTCAACTTTGTGCACTTACCCTTCTTCAAATACCAAAGGAAAAAACATAAACTATGTTTATGACACCACCATTTTGCACATCGAAGTGGTTGATGATCAAACCCATGACAAATCAGATCTTATTGCAAATGATAACTCAATAAATGATAATACCATTGAACATGAACAAAACATCATTGCAATTAAAAATCATCACCATGATGTTGACACTACCTCACATCAAATCAGTGTTATCAAAATTAGAGAGCAACAAGACAACACACTCGTCAATGCAATCACATGAGGACAAGCCAAGGTAACATTGAAAGGAGCTACCCCTTCTATGTCCAAATCAATTACTGCTATCCTTGCAACACAATATAACATAGTCAATAAGTTGTAGAAGATACTCACACAAATATCCATATTAGAACTTCTAAAGATTTCACTCGCTCACAAGGAAATCTTGTAACAAGCTCTAGTCCCCACCACGATACCAAACAATCTATAGGTTTGACAATTCTAGAATATGGTGGGACATTTGATTGCACCGCAATGCTTGTCATTTTCTAAACATGATGATGTATCTATCAATCATCCCCACAACAATGCCCTACACATTGAGGTCTTAATCCATAAACACCACGTTAAACGTGTTCTAATAGATGGAGGAGCTGGCCTGAATATCTATACTTTGAAGTTTGTCCGTGCACTAGGCTATTTAGAAAATGATATTGATCCAAGAAGGAAAATCACAATAAAAGCATATGATGACGAGGAGAGATCTTCACAAGGGCTGATAGTGTTACCTATTCAAGTAGGACTAGTTGTCAGAGATATAGTATGTCAAGCGTTACACAAAGAGTTAACATACAACATACTCTTGGGAAGGCTGTGGATTCATGACATGCAAGCAGTGCCATCCACATATCACCAATGTTTGAAGTTCCCTTTCAATGGGAAAGAAATTACTATTGCAACTGATTCAAATAATCCCCAATATTGTAACACCCTCAAGACTAACCAAGATGCTTTTGTACCACACAATAAGGAAGCTCCAACTTAGTGTTCATCAAATGATGGGAAACAACTAAATGCCTTGTCAAAGTGGGTGGAGAAAAGGGACCAATCAAAGGATAAGGATATCGGTAATGCCAATCTCTCAAGTAAAGAAAGTACATCAAACCCTACTCCACAAAATTAGGAAAGTCAACTCGAATCCTTATCAAACCAAGTTTCCAAGATCCAATTGAAAGACAAGGGCATGGGGGAATACTCATTGGAGCAATCCTTATGTTTATCACAAGTTTCATCTTCTCCAAAGTCATATAGGCAACCATCAGCATCTAGACAAAAATCATCACAACTCAATACACTCTTTGATGTAACCTTTGTGAGAGCAGGCACATTAGTGGATGAGTCAGATGCCAAAGAGGTTTTAAACTGGTTATACAAAGATGAAGAATCATCACAAGCATCCACCTCAAGTGTACAGACAGAGCAGTATGGCAAAGGAAAGACAATCATGGAAAAGATGGGATACAAGGGAAAAGGTCCTATTGGTAAAAGAAAAGAAGGCATCACAAAACCAATACAACCTATCACAATGCAAGGAAAGGATAAAATAGGATTGGGGTATAGAGAAGAATCAAAAGAAGAAGCCCAACAACAAGTCGTTGAAAGAATCCTACAACTACAAGCTAATGATGATCATGAAACTGATTCAAATGAATATGAGTGGGATTTTCTATCTGAAGAGTCTTATCATGATAAGGAAATTGATGTGGTACAAAAGTATACACCCATACGTGATGAGGGTCAAAGTTTAGGTTATAGACCGCTCGAAATAGGATCACAACATATTGATGATTCCAATGAAGATGATCAGACTTAGAGAAAAATAGATAATTTGGAGGAGATTTACCTTATACACATTGATTTTTCTATTGGAAAATCCAAAGAAATTTCCATTGGAACCCTTACTACCTCTGAATTTAGCCAATCCAACAACTCCTTACCCCTTGTACATCTCAAACTCATAGATTGGGATCAAACTAAGCTGTCAGACATCCCCATATTTCAAATGACGAGGCCATTGTCAATTTCCTCCGTTCCACCAATCCTAAAATAGATTCCACCATTGAACATCATAACGAAGTGTCCAACTAGGAGAGTGTCAAATTTTCCAGCTGCAAAATGAATAATACTAGAAATATGGTGCAGGAGCACCTTAAGGTCTTTTCAAAGATCTTAGTGATTTTTGGCTTGTAGGTGGTTCTAGCCAACCACCAAGGGAATAAGGACTATGTTATAAAGTCCCAAGTGTGTTTTTGAGAGTGTGTTAGGGTAGGTTTGGCTTAGAGTTTTGAACTTTATGAGTTCCTAGACAAATCTTGGCAATTTGAGCATTTTGGCAATGTTGCCTTGGCAATTTGGCCTAAAAGTTGAAAAATAGCATTAATGTTGTTCTAAGTCCGACCCAAGGGTCCTAGCACATGGGAGAAAGGTATATAAGGTCATCCAAACCCTAATACCTGGGTTGGAAGTTCTTTTTCATGAATTGAGACTTGGAGAGCATATTGTGTGATTGGAATTCAACAACTTTTGAGTGAATATTTGCATTTGAGCCTTCATACAATAAATGATGGATTGAAAGGTCTTGTCTGATGGTTTGAGGTTTTCCTTTGTGTCACTTACTTATTGTGTGAGGCATTATATTAGCCATTTAGTTCAATTTTTTTTTGTTTTGCAAGTTTTTGGAGTTTTGGCCTTACAGCAGGTTTAGGCCAGTTTTTGGAAATCATGATCCCCACTTGAATTACCATGGAAAGGATACCATGGCCACTTTGAATCAAGTATGGGACTATTTTTACAGTGTAAATAGTGTGTGTGGAGTCTTGGTTTGTAGGGGAAGAGTTGAATTCAACAAGCACTAAGCGAGTGCAAGTGCATTCTAGCTAGTGGCTTGGAGAGGACAACAGTAAAGAAAGCTGATAAATGGATTGGTTTGTGCCAATAAAGAGCATGGTAGTGTGGGAAAATGTATTCCAGACATGTGTGTGCAAGGAGGAGAGTTGAGGAGGTTGTTGAAGCCCTCAAAGTTGGAAAAAGGAGCCAAAACCCTAGAAACCCTTGAAATTAGGGGGTATGAGGACAGTCCTATGTACGGACACTTGCAAAACCTTAAACCTAGTAAATATTGAAGCCTAGGGTACTAATAGAAGGAATATCCAAAAATATTTTGGGGTTGTTAAGGCCGTTTATGAGAAAATCCATGAAAACAAGTTCTAGGAGGCCTAGTTGGGGCAAAAGGCTACAAGGTCTAAAATGGAATTTTTCAAGAAAGCGATGGAAGAATGGTGAAAGAATCCAATGAGATGGATCAGTGAGGTGTCAAAACAACAAAGAGACAATAGAATAGTCTTTACTAGCCCCTGGAGTGGTTAGGACACTTTGGGATAGTTTGGAGCCCAGGGAAGCCTAGTGGCGAATTGAGAGTGATGGTGAAGATTTTGAAATTGGTGGAGAGACCTATAAGGTGTAGGGGTTTAGGAGAAATACTTGAGTAGGGTAGAGTGGAATACCCTAATAAGACCAAAGAATAGGTCTTGGGAAGAGCAAGAGTGCTCTTGAGGTATAGGGCTCCCCATCAAAATGGTATCAGAGCCAATAAAGGCTTGGGAATTGAAACTAGTAAATGTCAAAGAGAAGTGAATCCATAGGAGAGAATACCATGGTGACCAATACAGAGCTAGCTAGAGACTTGATAGAGCAGCAAGAGAAGAATAGGATTCTTGAAGAGGCTATGGAAGAGATGAAGCAAAAATTGGAAGAAGTTGCTGAAACATCAAGCAAGATGAAAGTGCAGTTGTTAGAGGATGAAGACAAGGGTAAATACCAAGAGGAGGAGGACATAGAACCAAAACCTAACCCTCCATTAGCAGAGGAACCCTTCCTCAAAGCATTGAAGGCATTGAGTGGCAAGGCACTTGAAGGTATCCCTATGTTCATAGGAAGAATGGATGCAAAGTTCGTTATGGAATGGATAGAGGGAATGGAGAATCACTTTGAATGTGATGGGATTACAAAGGCACAAAAGGTGAAGATAGTCAAATCAAGGCTAAGAGGACAAGCACTAACTTGGTGGAAGTTTCTACAAGAAGAAAGAGATAAGGAAGGCAAGAAACCCATAGGAAGTTGGAAAACTATGGTGGCTAAAGTGAAGGAGAACTATCTACTTGAAGACTATGATATTCAATTGCACAAGAAGAGTCACAATCTTAGACAAAGAGACCTAGATGTAGCTGCATATACAAAGGAGTTCCAAAAACTAAGCCTTAGATCTAGAGTGCAAGAAGTTGAAAGCATCAAGGTTGCTAGGTATCTAAACGGTCTTAGATGGAACATACAAGAGGAGTTGAGTCTTTTCACACTTACTACCCTCCATAGCTGCTATCAAATGGCTATTAAGGTGGAAGAGAAACTAAAAAAGAAACAAGATTCCAATACTAGAGGTAAAGGAAGAGGTAGGGACTCTAGAGGTGGACATAGAGGAGGTTTTGGTGGAAGAATCCATAAGAACAAAGGTCAAGGGGATTCCAAGGTTGGAGAACAATCCCATGAGACAAATAGTAGAGGGGGTTATAGAGGTAGAAGCTCAAACAATGGAGGAAGAGGCAGATCAGGAGGCTTTGGGAGAAGCTCTCATTTTTCTTCCATGAAATGCTACAATTGTGGACAGTTGGGTCATCCGGCTTATAGGTGTCCTGACAAGCCAACATCTTCAAAAAATGAGAGGAAGATCAACTATGTTCAAGAAGAGGACTGATCCAAACAATCAAAGGTGAGTCTAGATTCAGAGAAAGGTGAGAATCTCATGTTAAGGATAATTTTGATCAAAGCACCTATCGAGGAAGAACACAAAAAAAGGAGAGCTCTTTTTAGAGTCAAGTGCAAGATACTAGGAAAGGTTTGCAAGGTCATCATTGATTCAGGGTCTACTGATAATGTCATCTTAGAGGAGGCAGTACAAAAGTTGAAACTCACCAAGATACCCCATGTGTGCCCTTACAAGGTTGCTTGGTTGAATAGGGGGCAGAATGTACTAGTCAATGAACAAGTGTGGGTTGAGTTTACTATAGGAAAGTATCATGATAGGATACTATGTGATGTGTTACCAGTGGATGCATGCCATTTTCTACTTGGAAGACCATGGCAATATGACAGGGGGGCAGTGCATCATGGTGAGGAGAATAAGTATTCATTCAAGAAGGATGAAGTGACTTACAAAATACAGTCTTTGTTAGAAGAAAATATAGTGGAAAAGGCAGAAACCAATGTCCTTTTGTTGAGTGGAAAGGAATTTCTAAAAGACATCAAGGAGGAAGAAGGAGTTGTCTATGCAATCATGTTGAAGCCAAAGGAAGAGGAGTTACCTAATCAGCTACCTATGACAGCAGAAGTGAAGTGACTATTGGATCAGTTCAAAGACATTATTTGTGAAGGTACACCAGCTACACTACCACCTACGAGAGCAATCAGTCATCAAATAGACTTTATACCAGGAGCAACACTACCTAACAAGGCTGCATACAAGATGACACCGGAGTAGAACAAAGAGATAGCAAGGAAAGTTCAAGAACTGTTGTACCAAGGGCTGATTAGAAAGAGCATAAGTCCATGTGTTGTTCCAGTTGTGTTGGCACCTAAGAAGGGAGATAAGTGGAGGATGTGTACTGATTCTAGGGCCATAAATAGGATAACCAATAGATATAGGTTTCCTATTCCTAGGATAGAAGATCTAATGGACTATTTAGGGGGTGCTAAGTTCTATTCCAAAATTGATTTGAAAAGTGGCTATTATCAGATTAGGATGAAAGAAGGAGATGAATGGAAGTCAGCATTTAAAACCATAGAAGGGTTGTATGAATGGTTAGTGATGCCATTCAGGCTTACAAATGCACCTAGCACTTTTATGAGGGTGATGAATGGGGTCTTGAAGGACTACATAGGAGTCTTTGTGGTTGTCTACCTAGATGATATCCTCATCTTTATCAAAACAAAAGTAGAACATATGAAGCACCTAGAACTTGTGTTGAAGAAACTTCAAGAGGAGAAGCTCACCATCAATCTTGAGAAGAGTGAGTTTATGAAGCAAGAGTTAGTCTACCTAGGATTTGTGGTATCTCAAGGGAACTTGAAGATGGATAAAAGCAAGGTTGAAGCCATTCTTAGTTGGTCTACTCCAAAGACAGGGAAAAAAGTTAGGAGTTTCCATGGATTAGCTCAGTTCTATAGGAAATTTGTGAGAAGGTTTAGTGAAATTTGTGCACCGGTTCTTGACACCATCAAAGGAGGACTGAAAAAAAAGTTTGTGTGGACCAAAGAAGCCAATGAAGGATTTGAAAGGTTGAAGAGGGAGATAGCTACCCAACCTATCTTAGTTTTACCAAGTTTTGAGAAGCCATTCATAGTGGAATGTGATGCAAGTAACATAGCAGTTGGGGCTGTTCTAAGCCAAGAAGGCAGGCCAGTGGCATTCTTTAGTGAAAGGTTGAATGAAGCAAAGTCTAGGTACTCATCCTATGACTTAGAGCTATATGCTTTGGTGTAGCCTCATAAGAAGTGGAGGCACTACCTATTGCCAAAGGAATTTGTGGTATACACTGACAATCAGGCCTTAAGCTACATAAATACTCAAGAGAAGCTCAGTTTGAGGCACATCAAGTGGATGGAGTTTTTGCAGTCATACACCTTTACCATCAAGCATAAGAAGGGGGTTAGAAACAAGGTTGCTGATGCTCTTAGTAGGAGGTTGCTTACTGTCCAAGAGATACAGTTACAAAGCACAGGGGTTGAAGGATTCAAAGATCTATATGAAGGAGATTCTGATTTCTCAAAAATATACAAGGTATGTACTAATTTTGAGAACCATTTTCACAGTGAATATGCTGATTACACCTTGTAAAATGGCTTATTGTTTAGGGGGAATCAATTGTGTGCTCCTAGAGGTTCTATGAGGGAGAATATGATCCAAGAAAAGCATAATGGCAGTTTGAGTGGTCACTTTGGTTTGAACAAGACACTAGACTTAGTGGAGAGGTTCTATTGGTGGCCTAAGATGCAAAGAGATGTAAGGAGATATGTTGAACAATGTGGAGTATGTCAAAAGGCAAAGGGAACATCAAGCAATGCAGGTCTTTACCAGCCATTACAAATTCCATATAGACCATGGGAATGCATAAGCATGGACTTCATAGTAGGTCTACCTAGGACACCAACTGGTTTGGACAGTGTGTTTGTTGTAGTGGATAGATTCAAAAAGATGAGCCATTTCATACCATGCAAGACAACACATGATGCAAGTCAGATTGTACACCTATTCTTCAAGGAAGTAGTGAGGATACATGGGTTGCCAAGGAGCATAGTTGCAGACAGAGATGTGAAGTTTATGGGGAATTTTTGGAAAACTATTTGGAAGAGGCTAGGAACCAACTTGTCTCATAGCTCAACATATCATCCATAAATAGATGGATAGACAGAGGTGATCAATAGGTTACTTGGGAATTTTTTGAGATGCTTAACTAAGGAGTATGGACAAGGATGGGAGCAAGTGATTCCACAAGCATAATTTGCTTACAATGATAGCACAAATAGGACTATGGGTAAGAGTCCATTTGAGATAGTCTATGGTTTACATCCAAGGGGTGTACTTGAGCTTAGAGATCTAAAAGTATATGAAGGGATCAGTGGAAATGCTAATGATTTTGCTCAGTCAATGAGAGAGGTTCATGAGTAGGTCAATAAGACATTGATAGAGGCTAATCAAAAGTTGAAGGCTAAGAGAGATGAAGGGAGAAGATAATTACAATTTGAGATAGGTGATTTGGTGATGGTATACTTGAACAAGGAAAGGTTACAAAAAGGCATACCAAGCAAGCTGTAGATGAAGAGGATAGGGCCATGTAAAGTGTTGGCTAAGTATGGATCAAATGCTTACAAGGTAGAGTTACCCAAGGAGATGGCTATTTATCCTATCTTCAATTTGAAAGACTTGGTGAAGTATAAAGGAACAAAAATGGATGAAGAACAGTACAATGCTGAGATAAACAAGGATGTGGAAGCACTCAAGGTACCTGATCAGATCAGAGCACAAGTGGACAGGATTTTAGACTCAAGGGTGAAGAAGAAGACTAGGCACAAGACATACATGGAGCACCTAGTGAAGTGGAGACATCAACCAGAGTCAAAGGCTACTTGGATAGCAGAAGATGACTTTAAGAAGCATGGAATTAGTGAGGATCTCTTGACACCACAGGTTCCTTAACTTATTTGCTGCAGGGGGAGAATGGTGCAGGAGCACCTTAAGGTCTTTTGGAAGATCTTAGTGATTTTTGGCTTGTAGGTGGTTCTAGCCAACCACCAAGGGAATAAGGACTATGTTATAAAGTCCCAAGTGTGTTTTTGAGAGTGTGTTATGGTAGGTTTGGCTTAGAGTCTTGAACTTTATGAGTTCCTAGACAAATCTTGGCAATTTGAGCATTTTGGCAATGTTGCCTTGGCAATTTGGCCTAAAAATTGAAAAATAGCATTAATGTTGTTCTAAGTCCGACCCAAGGGTCCTAGCACATGGGAGAAAGGTATATAAGGTCATCCAAACCCTAATACCTGGGTTGGAAGTTCATTTTCATGAATTGAGACTTGGAGAGCATATTGTGTGATTGGAATTCAACAACTTTTGAGTGAATATTTGTATTTGAGCCTTCATCCAATCAATGATGGATTGAAAGGTCTTGTCTAATGGTTTGAGGTTTTCCTTTGTGTCAATTATTTACTGTGTGAGGCATTATATTAGCCATTTAGTTCAATTGTTTTCTGTTTTGCAAGTTTTTGGAGTTTTGGCCTTACAGCCGGTTTAGGCTAGTTTTTGGAAATCATGATCCCCACTTGAATTCCCATGGAAAGGCTACCATGGAAACTTGGAATAAAGTAGAGGAATGTTTGTACAGTGTAAATAGTGTGTGTGGAGTCTTGGTTTGTAGGGGAAGAGTTGAATTCAACAAGCACTAGGCTAGTGCAAGTGCATTCTAGCTAGTGGCTTAGAGAGGACAACAGTAAAGAAAGATAATAAATGGATTTTTTTGTGCCAATAAAGAGCATGGGAGTGTGGGAAAATGTATTCCAGACATGTGTGTGCAAGGAGGAGAGTTGAGGAGGTCGTTGAAGCCCTCAAAGTTGGAAAAAGGAGCCAAAACCCTAGAAACCCTTGAAATTAGGGGGTATGAGGACAGTCCTATGTACAGACACTTGCAGAACCTTACACCTGGTAAATATTGAAGCCTAGGGTACTATAGAAGGAATTTCCAAAAATATTTTAGGGTTGTTAAGGCCGTTTTTGAGAAAAGCCAAGAAAACGGGTTCTAGGAGGCCTAGTTGGGGCAAAAGGCTATAAGGCCTAAAATGGAGTTTTTCAAGAAAGCGATGGAAGAATGGTGAAAGAATCCAATGAGATGGATAAATGAGGTTTCAAAACAAAAAAGAGATAGTAGAATAGTTTTTCCTAGCCCCTGGAGTGGTGAGGACACTTTGGGACAGTTTGGAGCCCAGGGAAGCCTAGTGGCGAATTGAGAGTGTTGGTGAAGATTTTGAAATTGGTGGAGAGACCTATAAGGCGTAGGGGTTTAGGAGAAATAAATAAGTAGGGTAGATTGGAATACCCTAAGAAGATCAAATAATAGGTCTTGGTAAGAGCAAGAGTGCTCTTGAGGTATAGGGCTCCCCATCAAAAGAGATCTAATGGTGAAAACCATTCAATGGCAGTATCATATTTGAATAAAGTAAAAATAAAGAGCTTATCCAATGATGAAAACCTCTTTGAGGTGCTGAAGGATGGAAGATTTGACACTCCCTGAGCACTTTCAAGAAGGATCTAAAGTATTGGTTGAACCCACTTAGTCTATCAATATCGACAATGAAGAAACAATAAAGACTACCCATCTAGCAGAATCCTTGACAAATCAAGAAAAACTGAACTTCATCAAATTATTCATAGAAAGACAAGTCAGTTTTGCTTGGTCATATGCCAATATGCCAGGGATTGATCTAGAACTCATCATGCATTATTTATCACTATTAGCAAGGGTAAAACTGGTCAAGCAAAAGTTAAAGAAAATGCATCCGCATATTACCATATTGGTAAAAGTAGAAATGAAGAAGTTATTGGATGCTGGGTTCATTAGAAAAATTGACTATGTTGAATGGATATCAAACATTGTTCCTATTTCAAATCCAAACAAGAGAATTAGGATATGCACAGATTTTAGGGATCTCAACAAGGCTTTCCCAAAAGACGACTTTCCCCTACCCAACATTGACATCATTGTGGACCTAACAACATGATGCATGTTTTCACTCATGGATGGTTAATTCTAGCTATAATAAAATAAAAATTGCACCTGGAGATCAAGATAAGACAACCTTCACATGTCTATGGGGAACCTTTTGTTGGAACATCATGCCATTCGGGTTGAAGAACTCAGGAGCAACGTATCGGTGTGCTATGACGATAATATTTCATGATATGATGCACACATTCATGGAAGACTGTGTGGACAATCTGTTAGCACAATCATACACCAAAGAAGGACACCTAGAGTTCTTGGATAAAATATTCACTAGACTAGAAAAGTTCAATGTACGACTGAACCCAAAGAAATGTGTTTTTGGGGTGACTTCATCCGAACTCTTGGGATATATAGTTTCAAAAAATGACATTGAGGTAGATCCTACAAAGATCAAGACTATCATGGAGATTCCATTTCCCAAGAACATCAGTTAGCGATGATCTCTGCAAGGGAGATTCCAATCAATCTGAAGATTTATCTCACAACTAGCAGACAAGACCCATCCTTTCACTCACTTGCTACATAAGAATGTATCTTTCCAATGGGATGAGAAATGCGTAGGAGCCTTCAATGAATTAAAATAATATCTAATGAGTCCACCTATCTTAGTACCACTAGCAAAAGGGAAGCCACTTTTATTGTACATAGAAACAATTGAGATATCATTGGGAGCCTTGTTAGCACAAGAGGATTCAACAGGAAAAGAAAGGGAAATCTATTATATCAGTAGAACCTTAAATGGCTATGAGATCAATTACACCTTCATTGAAAAGGCTTGTATGGAAGTAGTGTTTGCTACCCAACAATTATGACACTACATGCTCACCCATACCATCAAATTGATAACCAAAATAGATCCATTGAAATACCTTCTTAGCAAAGCTAATCTAATTGGAAGACTAGCTAAGTGGGTCATGATGCTGAGTGAATTTGACATCCAATATGTTGATAGGAAGGAAATAAAAGGACAAGCAATTTTTGATCAGTTAGTTGAAGTGCCACTGCAAGGAAATCATCCAAGGAACATTGAGTTTCTAGATGTTGATGTCTTAACGGTATCAACACAACAATGGGTCTTGTACTTTGATGGCTCTTATACACAACATGGATCAGGTGTCAGAATCTTGTTTATCTCACCATAAGGACATACCATTCCCAAGTCCTATAGATTGATGTTTCCTTTCACCAACAACACAGCCGAATACAAAGCCTTGATCATTGGAATCGAAGTAGCAGTTGAGTGGAAGATCACAAAATCACATGTCTATGGGGATTCATAGCTAGTCATTAATTAAGTAAATGATGATTATCAAACAAAGGATGACAAGATGATGCCTTATAAAATAATGGTTGATGACTTCAAAAAGTACTTTTTAGAAGTAAGATTTGAACAAATTCCTCAAAGCGACAACAAAGCCGCTAATGCCATGACGACCATTACTTCTCTAGCAGATTTCAGAGAAATGAGCCCGTTACGAGTTCATGGTGGAACAATTGTTCAAACCATCCTATGACAACCTTGAATCTCAGGTCATCTACCATCTAACTGATGCTGATACTTCCCTCGATGGGAAAATATATACGTACCTGAAAGACAATACTCTCCCCCCGACTTGTCCCGCAATAAAAAATGAAACTTCATTCATCAAGCCTCCCAACATATGCTTATCGCGGTTATCCTTTATCGATGAGGTCTTGACAAAACTCTCCTCCAATGTTTGGAACGTGACAAGTCTGAAACAAATTTTTGGGAAGTTCGTGAAGGTGTTTTTGGAACTCATTCGAGTGGTTTAACCTTAGCCAAGAAAATCCTCCTTTTAGGATATTACTGACTGACTATGGAGAGGGATTATTTTTAGCTCGTCAAGAAATTCCAAAAGTGTTAGATTCATGGAAATCTCATCCACGCACTAGCACATGAACTTCAACCTTTTGCATCAAAATGGCCCTTTTGTTAGTGGTGATTGGACCTCATGGGGAAGATTCATCCATCTTCATCAAATGGAAACAAGTTCATTATCATAGCCACTGAGTATTTCACAAAGTGGATCAATGTTGTTCCTCTAACCACCATCACAAGAAAAAAAATCTTGTCCTTCATCCTAAACTACATCTATCAGTATGGCATCCCTCAATCCATTATCATTGATAACGACATGCCTTTTAAAAATTAGGACATTGATGAACTTTGTGAGAGGTTTAACATCCAACATCGGTTTTCTACACCATATTATCCTCAAGGAAATGGCCAAGCAGAGGCCTCAAACAAAACTATCTTGAAAATCTTGAAGAAAACCGTCAACAATGTTGGACGTAACTGGCATGTTCAACTGAACCCTACTTCGTGGGCTTATCAAACTAGCATCTGCACCTTGATAGGAGCTACACCATACACTCTAGTCTATGGATCTGAAGCCATTCTACCTATTGAGGTTGAGCTACCATCACTCTGTGTGTCTCTAAAAGGGATCATTTCAGATGAGGATTACAGAGTGTCTAGGTTACAAGAATTGGAACTCTTGGATGAACGTCGTCAGCATGCAGTGGATCACCTGAAAGCTTATCAACAGAGGATATCTAGAAGTTACAATCACAAAGTCAAGCCTAGAACATTTTAGGTGGGTGATTTAGTTCTGAAAGAGAATCCCCATAATTAGAAAGATTGAGAGAAGAAGGGGAAATTTGAACCAAACTGGCTAGGTCCCTTTGTCATTGTGCCAGTCTTTGGATCAGGAGCATATTAGTTGTCCACACCAGAAGGGGATTTGTTTGATGAACCCCTCAACAAATTGCATATCAAGAAATTCTACACCTAAATCATTTAGTGCATCAGAAAAAGTCCTGGAAAAATACCAAAAACATCAGAAAATGTCTTGAAATAATAGTTGCCTTGATGAAAACCTGGAAAACAGGCGTCTTGGTAACAAAAAAAATAGAAAAATTCAAAAATCTAAAAAAATCAAAAAAAGAGAAAAATACAAAAAAAGTGAAAAATCAAAAAAGAAAGAAAAGGAAAATAAAAAAAATTCAAAAATCCAAAAAAATCAGAGAAAGAGAAATATACAAAAAGAAGTGAAAAATCAAAAGAATCATAAAATATGAAAAAGTGCAATAAAAGCAAGTAGTGAAAACCTGGCAATAGGCGCTATTTGTGATAGGTTATCTTTTCCATCTATTTGAGCATGCCGACCATTCACTTTTTCCATCCATCTACCTATCCTCGAAAAGCACCATGTACATATCCTAGCATAGTGGTCGTGTCTCACCCTAGACTAGGGGCAAAATCCTGAACTCACTGGGGGCAATAAACTTTGAGCTTGAACCAACAGACAAACAACAGTAGTACAACAAAACTCAAAACAATGATCATGGTGCAAATCAACATTGAACATCATTCATCATCAGAAATGTATCGAACATCCAAATCAAAATAGCCAAATCAAACCAAAAGCAAAATTCAAATGGATGATGTTGCTTCTGAATGATGGGTTTATCATGTTAAACACAAATGTTCAATTTTTATACTTTGATTTTTTTTATCATATATTTAGAGTCCCTTGATGATGTATCGAACTAGAGGAGCCAGGAAGGAGTATGATTTTTCTTTGTTTGTTTCCTGTGAGTTGATCATTATTACTATGCAAATTGTCGCGGGATGTGCTCTACAAAGTATCACTAATGACATTTCAAATTTGCATAGGAAAACAATTAACTCTTGTTTTTTTGTGCAAGCAATACTCAGGTCATCTCGGTTTAATTATACCTAGATTCTTGTGTTAACTTGCACTATCAAACATCATGGAAGTAGTACTCAGGTCATCATGGTCTAAATATGCCATCGATGCTTGTACTCACTTTCAACATTTTAAAGGCCCAATGATGATAAAAAGCATGATAAATTGGCTATTACAAATAACAACTTTTGAATATGAGATCTTCATGAGTAGATTGCATCCATGTGATTTTACATCTGTATCTATAGAGTTTCCAAAGCAACGACAATTTCATAAAGATGTTATCTCTATTATCAATGGATTGAGTACACTTGACATTAACAAAAAACACATCATTCTCATTTAGTTGCACATCAGTTGCATCATCATTTGTATACATTAGAAAAAAATATCACATCATTCATCCATCCTTGCATCACATCATAATATTTGCATCAAAAACACAAAAAGACGTGCATTACATCTCATTTACATAATCAAAATCATTTCATATAGTGGTTCACTAAGCTTAAATGAGTGAGTCTCTTTATATTTCCAAAAGAATTGGGAAATATGTCAGGTTTTTTGAAGCTTAACTTAACAAAGAATCAGCTGATGACAACCTTCCCACGACTCTTGGAAGTTAGATAGATTCATTCATTTAAGCTTAAGACCCTAGAAGTTTCAAAGTATTACATAATCATTTGCATCACATAATTAAATAATTATAAAACATCATACATTATACATATAATCGTTACATCCCATTATCATTACATCCATACATAATCAATATGAACATCACATATCATCACATCTCATTGGCATAATCAAATCCATATCTCATAGTATAACATATCATTTGTGTAAATCCATAAAGCATATCACATGATCACACATGATCATATCATTCTTGCATACATCACATAATCATCACATAGCATAAAATATCATTTGCATAAAACCATAAAGCATATCACATGATCACACATTATCATATCATTCTTGCATACATCACATAATCATCACATAGCATAAAATATCATTTGCATAAAACCATAAAGCATATAGGATCATCCATCATCATCACATAGACATCATAATCAGATATAATTAAGTACCATCATACAATCATTTCATCTAACATTCATCCATTCATGACATCATTTATTTGCATCAAAAAAGAACAAAAAAATCACATAAATCTCATCACATTGGCATAATAAGATCCATCACACACATCATATAGGCATCATTCATAAATCATCATAGAATCATAACACATCAGTTACATCACCATTTGCATCCATATTATATCATCATCATAAACATAGAAATTAAATGCATCCATAGCATATCATCATCATAAACATAGAAATTAAATGCATCCATAGCATGTCATCTCGTCAGAACCATCATCATAACATGTAAATTAAATGCATCAAAACCATTCATCATCACATACATCATAGATCATAATCATCATCGCATATCATATAACCTCAAAATCATAATGTCAAAATTTAGAAGGATATCCAAAGGTATGAAGAGATACATTAATATAAAAAATGATAGTGTATCATAAAGTATGACAACAAGATGAATATCATCAATGTATCAACTAAATAAAGAGTGTATACATGTCCAGGAATACATCAAAAAATTATAAACTGGAGCTATGTCATGCTCCCCCTAGATGGTGTTGGCATCCTAGGACCCGTACCTCCCCCTCCACTTGACAAAACCACACCAGGATCTCTTTGATCTCTAGGAAATGGTTGCATAACACCCACGCTAATAGTCTGAGACTGAGACCTCCCTGACCGAGATTGGGAAAAACTCTCCCATCACTCTGGAGGAACCGCATCATGATACCAACCTCTGTAGAAATCAGCCTCCTGTGTAGAATGACGAACCTCTATGAAATAATACGAGGTACCGACAGCTACCACAAACTCTCAGTGATGAACTCAGCCTACTCCGCCCATCATCTTAGGGCATTGCTCTTGAAAGTCAACATGGAAATCTACCCCTGCACCTATCCATAAGCTTATACCTATGCAAGCTATCCCTGTACTTGCTGCACCTACTGCCTAGCAACATCTCTCTCAGCCATCAGAGTCTGCACCTACCCCTATGTCTATATAAGAAGAGCCTGTACTTGCTCTAGCTGACCCTGTAAGGTTTCGACCTGTACCTGGAGTGCAACAATCTATGTATGCTGCTATGGTGAGGGTAGCTGAACCTCCACATGTCACCTCTTGCGAGGCACACTCATCTCACCAAAATCTAGCCCTAGACCTCTGCCTCCCCTATCATCTCCCCCATCACTCTCCTCATCATCACCATCTCGCTAATATCCTCCTCCTCACCCTGATCCTCCTTTGTCTCCTCTCTTTGTCACCTCTTCCCATGACCTCCTGCCTCCCCCTCTGCTAACAATGGTGCAGGCTCATCTAGAATCGTGATCCATGGGAATGGATGTGTAAGCATGTACATGACATAATTTTATGATATTGGCTCATCGGTGATATCTGGATGCACCTCCCAAAGGATGGCCGGTAATGCTTGATAGTGCTCAACAACTACATCATAAGATAAACATGACCCCCACTTTGTCGCATCCTGTCATCACTGCGCATAATGGGCTACCCCTGGGGAATGGACTGAACCAAGCCATACTGTCTCAGAACTCTCAGTAACATGAACCTATTGATGATGAAGTGAGTTTTACCAATTAGATATATCAACTGAAACAAATACAACAGCTCCGTGTCATCCTCAGGCCACTACTCACAATCAATGTAGGGCCTCCACACAACATCCTCCAAATCATCCAACACCCTCCTCCAATACTCCAACTTTCCTAGCCTAGGCTAAGTAAGTCAACCTACATAGATGTGAACATAGGGCCTCATGGTTGGACTCTGGCTGTCTCCCATGGGCCTAATGACTGCAATATGCTCCTAGGCCCAAACCTAGAGCAATGTGACCCCCGTGGATAGACTGGCCCCTCGAAGGTAGACCACCTAGTGCATATCATGATAAAGATGTGATAACATACAAAAATCCCATGCATATATCATCCCATGCACAATCAGGCTCTCTAGGATCCCGCCCCATCCAATTGAGAGTCCCTTTGACCTACAATTAGGACAAAGGAACCCTCCAATGAAACCAACTAATACAGAAGGAAATGTGGCGTATGCATCAACCATGCCCCTCCATGGAATCTAATAACCACTGATCGTATCATCTTGGAAAAATCGTCGTAGTGCATCAGTCCTACCCTGCTCATGTGCATCATATATGACCAACTCTCCCACCACAGGAATCTATAGAATTTGGTATACATCCTCAAGAGTCACCATGATCTCACCAGTGGGAAAATGGAAAGTGTTATGCTCACTGTTCCATCTCTTAGCTAAGGATGTCAATAACCCCCTGTTGATCCTGATCTGGGGCATATCAATGAGAGAGGACAACCCACATCATGTAATAATAACTATCTTAGGCTATGTTAAATGGTGAATCAAATCCCAAGTCCTTAGGAACCGCTCTATGATTTGTAAACTAGTCAAAGGCTCCTATCAACAAAAAATCACAAGTTAGTCCATCAATCAACCAACATTAACCGACATCAATAAATCAATCCAAATCAATCAACCTATCAATCTAATCAGCTCTGGTGAGACTTTGATCAAATCTTGAGAGCATCAAATCAATCAAATCAACCTCGCTTATCATGAGGTGTATCAAATCAATCAAATCAACCTCGCCTATCATGAGGTGTATCAAATCAATTAACTCAACCTCACCTATCATGAGTTTTATCAAATCAATGAAATCAACCTCGCCTATCATGAGGTGTATCAAATCAATCAGCTCAACCTCGCCTATCATGAGGTTTATCAAATCAATCAAATCAACCTCGCCTATCATGAGGTTTATCAAATCAGTCAAATCGACCTTTCCTATCATGAGGTTTATCAATTCAATCAACCTATAATTGATCCTCACCTTTCATGAGGTCAATTATCATCATCCTATCATTGAATCTCACCTATCATGAGATCAATGGACATCTAACCTATCAACATCATCAATCATCATCAAATCATAGATAGACACAATCAAACATCATCAAAGTCAAGGAGTCTCAACAAGAAAATCATCAAACTTCACCAATACGCTAGAATATTCTTTCCATGCGCTAAAAAACCCAATGCTCTAGAGAAATTCATCAATGCACCAAAAAAAACCTTCAATGTGCCAGATTACTCTATGCTCCAGAAAATTTCACTGATATTCCAGAATAGAGTCCTGATGCGTCAAACTACCCGATACACTATTCTATTTAATCTATGTGCTAATCTAATTGCCCTATGCACTAGACTACTCTATGCGCTAAAACAATTCATGAGTGCGCCACTTCGGGCCATCTATGCACTACTTTTTCCAATACGATAAATCATCTATCCTATGTGCTACTTCAGACACCCTAAGCGCTAATCTAACCTATGCGCTATTTTGGCATCTAATGCGCTAAAAAGTTTTAAAATCAAATTCAAATGAAAAAGGGAGGAAAACATTAAATGTACGAAATACGAGGTGATTTTCAGGGTACTCACCAGAGGTTTGTACACTACTGGGCCATTGTGCCACCTGACTTGCTCGAATTGGTGCGTGTGGTAAGGGATCACCATTCTGCTCCAAGTGGCTCAATCACTCTGACTCACAAAGTTCTCAAATTGCAAAATGCACAAATGACCTTTCTAATAAACTTTTTAACCTTTTAAAAGTTAATTAAGTGGCATTTTATGGGGATGTTTTATTTTTATTTTTTTCAAAGGGGCCTTGATTAATCAGATTATCACCTGTTGGCTTCTATATCATTTTTTAGGAGATAAATCATTTTTGACGCATAAAATTTTGAGATCATCATCAAATCATCGAAAAATCATCAAAATTTTCAAAATTTTCCAAAAATCCTAAAAATTTCAAAATTCACCGATTTATCTCTCGAGGGGGCATATATCCGTCAATATATGAAAATCAACATTTGGGGCATCAATTTTTTTTTTCAGCATAGGTATCAAATTTTTCTTTGAAGCAACATGTAAACACATTACTTCAAAGAGGGGAAAAATGTATACATCTAAAATTGATCATGAAATCTAATTAATTAAATACTATTTAGTTAATTAATATTTCGACTACGTATAAATAAATTCTCAATTTGTTTATATTGTTCACCCTTCTCTAATTCTCCAAATCTAAAATCATATTCTTCTAATTTAATTAAATAAACAAATTTCCATAAGCTTGTTTTATTTAATTAAGTTTCACTAATCTTGATTAGGAATTCAAGCACATGTCTACAAATTTTTGTGCCACCTCACCAAGGTCACATGAAATTAAATAATTCTAATTTTTAAATTAGAATTATCTTCAACCAATTTTGAACACATGGCTTATTCGTCACACATGTCTTCAACCAATTTTCAAACACATGGTTTTTTCTTCCCACACTTGATTCTTCCATCCATTTGGCATGTTGTCTTTGGTCAAGAGATTCCTCCGTCCATTTGGCATTTTGTCTTTGGTCAAGGGGACACCTTGATTCTCTTCATCTCCACCATTCATCCCTTTTTTTTGAATTTGGACCATCAATCATTGCCACCTCACAAGATGCTTGGAAAAGCCTATAAATACAACCCTTTTCCATTGTATTTTGCATCCACATTTGAGTAGAGTTATTATGTAGGAACATCGTTTGAGCATTGGAGAATTTTGGAGTCTTATAGTTACATTTCATATCATGTTTTGCATCATAGTTAAATCTTAGAATAATACTTTTCTTCATAGTTGCATTTTATGTCATCCTTTGCATCATAGTTGCATTTTAGATTAGCATATTCATAGTTAGCATTTGAGCATATGGAGTATCATCCTAGTGCAATACCATAGTATCTACCTCGAATCATCTAACACCATCATCCATTCATCATAGTATCCATTATCATTTTCATTGTAGAGTTTCATGTAGGAACTTAGTTGGCTTGCATGTGGAATATTATCTCATTTCTTAAGTTGTCATTTTAACAACCATAGTGCAAAAAGAAATCTAAGGGCCAAATGGTTTAATAAATGCTTGGGAATAGAGGACAATGAGACATTCTTACAAGATTTGTTTAGCTACAAAATAGAGTAGTTTACTTATTTTAAATCTTTGATATAATTCATTTCATTAAGGTTTGTGTTGATTTACTAATCATTTCCACATTTCACACACACACACACACAAATTATTCTATATTCATACATACTGACTATACAACAATAGGGTCTCTGATGAGAAAACCAATAGTGGGTGGCAGGCTTATGAGGTGGTTACTGCTACTTCAGGAATTTGATATCACTATTGTAGATAAGCCAGGGAAAGCCAATACAATAGTAGATTTCCTCTCTAGACTGCCAACAAAATTAGAAGAAGATGTTGTAGATGATTCATTCCTAGATGATAACCTATTTTCTCTCTCTGCATACACCTTGGTATGCAGAGATAGCCAACTATCTGGTAGCAAGGAAAACACCACCATATCTCTCACCAAGGGAGAAGAGGCAATTAGTTTAGAATTTTTTTCCTTACTCATGGATAGTAGGGTATTTATTCTACACAGGCCCTGATTAATCTGGTAGCAAGGAAAACACCATCATATCTCTCACCAAGGGAGAAGAGGCAATTAGTTTAGAAATTTTTTCCTTACTCATGGATAGTAGGGTATTTATTCTACACAGGCCCTGATAACATAATGAGGAGATGCATCATAGAAGATGAAGTGTATGATATCCTTAGAGCATGCCATGGCGAACCCTATGGGAGAAAATTTGCATCAAAGAGGATAACTCTTAAAATTTTGAATACTATCTATTATTAGCCAACACTTCATAAGGATGCAGTCAATTACAACAAGAGCTATGATAGATTTTAGAGAATGGGAAGGCCAATGAAGATAGATGAGATGCCATTACAACCACAACTAGTAGTAGTATCTTTTGATAAATGGGGACTATAATTCATTGGTCCTATCTCCCCAACATAAAAAAATAAAGAATACATACTAGTTTGTACAAATTACCTTACCAAATGAGTGAAAGTTAAAGCTTTGTAATTTGCAAGAAATGGGAATGTGGCAAAATTTCTCTATGAAGATATATTCACAAGATATGGTGTTCCTATAAAAATTGTCACATACTAGGGGCCACAGTTTACATTAGATTTGATCACAAAACAAGTGCAAGAATATGAGATCAGACATAAAAATCTACACCCTATCACCCTGAAGAAAATGGTCAATTGGAGGTCACAAATAGAGAAATTGAAAACATCCTCACAAAGATAATGCAACTCCACAAGAAGGACTAGGTAGATGGGTTACTTGAAGTAGTTTGGGCTTACACGACAACTTGGAAGACAATAATAGGTTTCACACTATATGAGCTTGTTAATGGTAAAAAGGTAGTACTTCCAATAGAATTTGAATACAATAATTTGAGGACAATAGTCAAATTAGGCATGGACTTATCAACAACAAAAAAGGAGAGGTCACACAACCTCAATGTATTAGATGAAATCATAATGGAAGCCATTCACCATACTGAGATCATCCAAAAATAAAGGATACATTGGCATGACCAGTTTATTAATACTAAGGAATTTAGTGCAAGTGATTGGGATTTACTATATGATTTAAGGTACAAAGATTACAAAGGTAAATTATGACTAGATGGCTTGGACCATATGAGATCAATTTTTTTTTTACAAATGGGGTAGTTTAGTTGTAAACAATCAATGATGTATGGTTTTTATTGCTAGTTAATGGCCATAGGTTGAAGCTTTACAAAAAAATGGGGTAGTTTAGTTGCAAACAATTATAGAAGGATGACTTCATTTTAACATTGAAACATCAATTTGATCCATAGATAAAAAATGCATTAACAACAAGTAGTTCTTCCGAAGCATCAATAGACGAGAAACATAGCTCACCTACTAAGATTTCAAAGGTATAATTGTATAACACATTTCACATGCACTCACTACATAGGTGACATTAGACAATCTTCATTTTTTGAAGCAATCACAAAAGCAATAGGGACTTGCAACATCACACCGCTAGGAAATAAAAATACAAAAGGGACCTATTATTATATGATCTTGTAGCACTTGTCTTCCAGTCATTTCAAAAACACCTGCATTAATTGCATTTCCATCAATTCATAACATATCATTTCATACATGTAACCATACATATTCCACTTCATTACATGTAACCTATTTCATCTATACACACGTAGCCATCCTACCACATTTTTCAATTCCATAGTACTTGATTAATATGAAAAATGGACATAGAATATCACATTTTTCTCCAACTAACCATTCAAGAATGTCCTAGGAGTCCTAATTGGATTGACTAGCAACCTCACAAGGTGAGTCAATTCTCAATGAGGAGGACCTAGGAGGGGGATTTTTTCAATGTTGAGGGGTTCACCACAAGGAAAATGCTTGGAAAATACAAATGAACATTCAAGGTCTACAAAACCTAGTTATGCAAGCTAAATGAGAGATGCAAATGATGAAATTGTGCAATAGGGATATAGGATGTGAGTACCTGGGAAGTCTGGAGATGTTGTGCGGATTTCGGAAATGAAAAGAAGCTGTCCAAATATGCTAGGGAGGACAAAGAATCCTTTACTTTTGTCTTAGTCTCCCTACTATTTTCTCGGGAAAATACAAAATCTTCAGATGTTGGAACCGGATCTAAAGGAATTTCTAAAAAATATGCTCGGGAGGACTAAGAAGCCCAAGATGGTGTATTAGTCCCATTTTGAATTTCTGAAAACTCTAAATGTGATCCTGAGCTCCAAGGTCTGTAGTAGCTTCTCCTCTGATCTCAGGTTCTAAAACTTCCAAATTCATCCTATAGGTGAGTTTCCGTGAAGATGACAACTTTGTAATGCAACTTTTACAACTTTGCACTCCAAATGATCTTCAAGACTTCAACCTAGACCTACAATCACAAATATGCAAGAAGGGAAAAACTTGTTGTTTGTTAGTGAATGGGGGTTTTCCTTGTTAAACCCCTTGTTGGTAATTAAACCTTGAAATGAAATAGAAATAATGAAGGAAATGGTGAATGAACAACATGCAATGCTACAACTCAGTAAACCCTTGTAAAGTTTGCAAACTTGTGTGCAATGGCTGCAATGGATATGGCTCTTGAACCAAAGGAATGATCTTGAATTTCTTGCTTGAATAAAAACCCTACATCACAAATTCTAGCACAACAACACACATGATGCAAGAAGATCTTTGATATGATGCTTGAATCTTGATGATGGCTCCAAATGCTTGATATAATGCTCTTAAATGCTTGGATGCTTAGATTGCTTGTTAGGAGAAAATGAGAGAAGGAACCTTGTATTTATACTTGCTTATGATTAATATCTCAAAATTACATCACATCAAGTTGACATATGAATTCATTAAATAAAGGAGGCTAAATCCTACCAAAATCTGAAATTAAATCTTGAAAATAACTCAAGGAGGACTAAGACACCCTAGGTGATGTCTTAGTCCCAAGTCATAAAATTTGGGACATAGGCACCAAAAAGGGGCCCAATTAAGATGTGTCAAAATCAGGGTCCTGAGACCTTTGGGGGACAAAGATGCCCTAGGTGGCGTTTTAGTCCCGAACCAAAAATCAAGGACACACAAATGAAATCATTAAATTATCATTTATGCATTAGAGAATGTTAGGATTAGCCATAAAAAATATATAATTCATAGGGCTTGTGGACAAAAAATAGGACCAATTAAGCCATAAAGAAGCATAAATAAAGCAAGGAAGGCCCAAGCAAGTGTGAAAATGCAAGGGTATGCATTTTACTACACTATAGTACTATGCAATTAATCTCACATCATCCATTTCGTGCTTTCCACAACCTTTTTCATCCATCATTTCCACATGTCACACATATCACTACAAAAAATTCATCGCAATCAAGGCATATCACTTCAAATCAAGCTGCAGGTGCCATTCAGTTACTTCACACAAGGTACATTTCAATTCAATTCATTCCTACAGGTAGACTATGCATTAATTTATTATAATTAACATAAAAGATTATTGATTTTGTGTGTGTTTATAGATCATTGATGCATGCCACATATCATGTTTTAATTATCCAATACTTCTAATTTCTGCCTCCATCCAAACCGTACCCACTAAGTGAGGACACTTAGTAACTTTAGTTCAAGGGAGGGGTATTCATGATTATCCCTTACTTTTCTTAATTTTCAAAACTCTCTACAAATCTTTCCGTCAATTTTTTTCCTCCATTTTCAAAAGATACAAAGTTTAGAGGAGAGAAAATGGTTCTAAGTAGTTGAATTGAGAGGTGCATTTGAGTAATATAGTATACATGCACAATATAAGTGGTATAATAGGGTGGTGGAACAATAACAAAGTAGAGCAAGAATTGTGAAGCAAGCAAAATTGAGAAGTGACTATAAATTACTAAAGTGGTGATGGGGTGATATCATATGAAGGGAACTAATACCACATAGCTTGCTACTGGAAGACAATCAATGTTTGAAAATATTCCAATGAGTTGGATGGAAGGATTATTTCTTGAAGCTTACAAAATTTGACAAGGTAATGACCCAAAAATTTACCAACACATTATAGAATAATGAGGTGATTGTTAGGGGTTTGAAGGTAGATGCATTAGAGGTAGATGTAGCTAAAGTATTCGACTTTCCAAGAGTAGGATAGGAGTCTATTTGTTGAGGCAGGCTTCATTTTTAGTTGTACATTATATTTTGGCAGTTTCAAATAAGTTTCTATCAGATATTTTTCCTTTTTCTTGATTTGTGTTTGTGGCTCTAATGGTTGAATCAGGGTTTGAGGTTCTATCTCTTCATCATTATCACACATGGAAGGTGAGAATGTAAAGATTACTTTGGTTAAAGGGTTTGTGGTCTACCTTGGGTGAACATCAACCTGATTTTATCAAGGAATTTGAAATATTTTCTCATAGGAACAAATGTGATGAGGCTAAGGGCTGGATTACTATGCATGTTTTTGACAATTTGTTCTTCCATATTGAGGAGTGTACTACACTTAAACATGCATGAGATAAATATAATGGCCTCTTTGTTTTAGTTAGTGATGTAAGAGATTTACAACTAGAAGCGTAATTAGCATCTCTTTCTACTGATTAATTTCCTACAATTGAGGATTATTTGGTTCAATTCAAGTCCTTGAGATTTCAATTAGTGGGTTGTGGGAAAGAGAAAAATGATAAGGAATGCATATAAATATGATTTTATCTAAATTGAAAGGCGTGTTTTCATATTTCACTACTTCCTTTTACTAAACTATGAATAGGTTAGGTGATTCATTTTTCATTCCTTCATTTGAGACATTTTGTAAGAGATTGACTAGGGAATAATCAAAACTTAGTCATTTGAGACACTTCACAGATTGGGGACACATGAATTGCTACTTGAGATTTGAAAGGAAAGGGTCATGCATTGATTATCACTTATGTGAATAGACCTATTGGTTTGATTATTGATTTGGTTGCTTCAAAACATATTTCTTGCTCATTTGATCATGTTATTCTAGGATCTCTTAGAGAACCAAATTTTGATGGCATCTTAATTACAAACAATCAATTTATTCATGTTGCTGCTATTGGCCAATTGGACTTGGGTATAGGGTTAGTGGCTAATGTTATTTTTTATTCTTGAGGTTGCTCATAATCTTATTTTAGTTTATCAGATTAAATAGATAGGAAACATAGTTGAGTTCACATCTAATTCAATTTTCATTCATAAGGAGATACGAGAGCTTATTGTTGTGGGCCAAGATGATCATTAGTCTAAGGTGTATACTTTCTCACACTTTTGTCATGACCATGATCCTTATGTTCCTCAATCCCCTTCTTCTAGTATGGACAGTTGTTCAAGTGGTGGTTGTGGTGGATGGTTGAACCTTGTTCTTCTTCCTCAGCCATGTGATGTGGTTCCATCACCTCCTGCTTCATCAAAGTTAATAGTTGACATGGATTCTATGAATTCAACAGAGCATGACATATTCATTTTTTCAAATTTATGGTTGCAAGATTGATTCCTTTATGGTATTTTAGACTTGGTTTGTCATTCTTCTTCTATAGGTTTGGAGGACATGCTTGAGGGGGTAACTCTCCTCTTTACAAATTTTTCTTTGGAGGATATTCTTGAGTCTCCTTATTTCCATGTTTCTTCCTTGATTAGGGTTCTTCCTAATTTTGATGATACATATTTGGAGGCACTTGATTCTTCTTTAGAGATTTCATTTGTGAGACTTCTTCCTTCTCATTTCTTCATTGAGTTGGACTATTTTCCACATCTACAATTGGATCTCTTTCTTCCTAAGGGGAGACATGTGGTTTTTCATCATTGGATTCTCTTTTGGATTTAGAATTTCTTAAGTGGTTTTGATGATACTTTATTATGGGTGCAATCTAGTCACTATATTTCTCTTCAATGGAGGAGTTATTGGATTGTATCCTTGTGATGTGTTGGTTCCCCAAATCTGCTATCAACTTGAATCCTAAAGGGCTGCTAGGCCTAATGTTCAGATTCAAGGACAAATTTGGCCAATGAATGAGAGATTGAATTAATGTCAGATTCACATTTTAAATTTTATGCTTCCTAGCAAAGAAAGCTATTGTTTTTAATTTTTACATGTAAAGGCTTTAATTCTTTTTAATCAGGCTTTGAAAACATTTACCCGTGCGTTTAAATTTATGTCTAGCTCTTAAAATTTCATCAAATAATAATATATGATATTAGCCACAAGCCTCACCATTTTCTCAATAGTGAGCATCGCAAAATGATATGGAGAAGGAGGGAGATTACATTGATGGCCGATATGGTGGAGGTAATATCATGCATCTCCATTTTATTTTACTTGTAGCTGAAAATATTTTTTATCCTCACAGTGAAAAACCTTCACATTTTATTGGGCCACAAAACCATCTTCCCATGCATATTTTATTTAATTATTTCCACCGCTACAATAAAAATCAACTATTTTTGAGGACCAACAGTTATCGCACATTGTAGAAACAAAAGAAAATGAAGATATCTTACTGTGATGAGCGATGAGAAACTCCATCACTATAATTATTTCATTTCTCCATTCACTACTGTGATGAGTGATGGAGTCGAGGAAACATTGAGGCATCCAAAGTTTGTAAAATGAATACCAATCACTACCAATCAATGCATCTTTGAATTTATCCTCCATATTCAATCAATACAACAATGAGAGATGCACAACCATGAAGAAAAACTTGAAGCTTCAAAGATTTTTCGTGCTACCATGGTGCCATGACTTCAACCAATTAGAAGCAAGAATTAAACTTGCTCTAATCCAAAAACATTTGGAAATACCTATGTTACATAGGGACATGTCCATTGCCCCAAAACCAACTGTCCCCATCCCCTGCCATCCTTGAGACAAGGGGATGCAAAGGGGATGTCCCCCAGCCATTCCAGAAACAACCCAAGTAGAAGGAAATGAGAGGAAACATCCCCTACCATTTGGGAATATTTCCCTGTCCCCAATACAAATGGGGGATGTTGGAAATGTCTCTTGATTTACCGGGGACAACTAGCCATCTCCCATAGATAGGGAGCTTCCTGGGTTAAAAAAACATTTAAAAATTTAATTTTTTAAATATTTCTCCCTCCTTTCTAAGGTGATTTTTGAGTTTGGGCTGTTTGAAATTTTGTCAAACACTTGGCATGCAAAGTGACTGAGTTTTGATTTCTGATTGTTTATGCTTGTATTTGATTGAATTTTAATGCCAAATCATTTGCATAAAACATAGAAATGATAATTGCTATCATAACATCAACAAATATGAAACATTCAACCTCAAATATGATTTTATTTGCACTATATCAAGTCTAAATACATTGCATTACAGGTCTGATATAAGTTTGATTTGATTACAACAACAAACATTTCCTTCAAAATCTAATTTATATTGATTCCCAATGAAATACAAACATACCCGGATCATTTGCTACAATAATAAGTTTAATGAAATTTATTATGTTGTTATACTACTGCTCTCGTGATTTATTTACATATTGATATTGTTGTTATAAATTTTTTTTTTTTTGAAATATCTCTCTCTCTTTCCCTCTCTCTATAATACATTAATAATTTTTTTAAAAATCATATATATATTGTATGTCACTGACCCAGGCCTGCTGTACCTTAAAAATGGCCCCCTAGGAAATGTCTCAGAAACGTGTGGCCTGCCATTCCCCCATCCCCATGCCCAAAATGCCGTGGAACATAGGAAAATACATTTTATGTTTTCCCTAAATGCATTTTCACCATTCCACAATATTTAAAATATTTCAAGCATTAGAAAAATTGCAAATTTTAATTACACCTATAGGCCAAATGGAGAAATTTCACTATGGACAAACAATGATCCCTGGAGCTAAGAGTTTTTGTGTGCAACCATAATAAATTATTTAGAGCATGGGTTCTAAATCAAACTTTTCCCAACCATAAAAAATCAGGCACCTCCTTTGTAAACTGGCCATGGGGACATGTTTGTCGCACCTGAAATACATTAAAATAATATATCAAATGACCTCCATTTTTGACGAAAATGGAGCTAGGGATGTTTTAGACCAAAAATGAGAAATGGGTTGTCCTTAGAATTTGAAAATTTGAATCCTTTTGGAACACCAATTTTGACCCAGTCGCAGTCAGCAACACATTAATTAACCCATTGAATCCCATCCAAGAGGCACCAAACTGAGTAGGCATGTAAACATTTGAACCAAAAATTTAGTGCAACAAACGACTTGGAAAAATTCATCTTGAGGTGCAACATATTAACATCCAAAGTGGCTCAATCAAACTCTTTTGCAACTGCACCTATCAAAAACCAATTAGGGCTCACCAAGTCACCATCTTAGAAAAATACCAAATATTCTCCTGGGAAACTGCCACTAGAAAAACTAAATCATTTAGGTCCATAAAGTATGTTTAGAAGAGGGATTTCATTCAATCCACATTCTTCACAAGATATTAAGGGTCAAAGTTGACCTCCTTGAAACATTCAGATGTCAAAACATGACAAATTGCTTTTGCTTTTGACCTAGTAAACATATCAAACTTGATCTTGTGACTCTAAAACCAGACTAGAGAGCATATGAATATGAGGGGAATGCATATCACCAATCCATTTTCCATGATGATCATCCAAGTGTGAAATATTAGTTTGAACAGGAGGCCACTTCGTAGGCCTGAGAGTATGCAAACAACAAAACAGTCCCAAAACCCTCCAACTTTGCATTTCAAAACCCTGTCAAAACTCATCATAGCAGGTTGAAATCAGACATACATATTCACATATTTCAAATTTATACAATTACCAAGGGATTTGGAATGAAAGAAAATAGGCTCTGAATTATGACCATCCAAAGTAGGTCACTGGGGTAGCCTTTTTTAGGTGCATTTTTGTGTGCAAAGCAAATTTTTCATCATGGGCACTTAAATTTTTTCAAAATTTTACAGTCCCAATAGTGGCTTCAACTAGGAATGCATGCCCCTTGTGGGAATGGTGATATTCTAGATCTCTGGGGAGTAGACCAAGTGCCAAGTCTATTGGGTGCTCTAAAACTTCTCCTTTATTCAACCTTTTTTTCCTCATTTGATGGCCCTAGGCCACCAAATGAAAAAGGAAGTCAATATTTACCCCTATCAAACACCAATCTATTAAAGGATCTGATCTCCCTCAATCCATACTTATCTCTGTCACACCACAACAACATGAGTGACTGCATTTCTACAAACACAATGATCAGGCTACCTTTAAACAAGTGAGAACTTGCTCCATGTTTATTTTTATTGTCACATGGTAACCAAATAACATAGACCACATCACTGCCACTAATTTCATTTTCTAATTCTATAGCAAGTGGTAGAATATGAGGATAATGATCAAGACCATATGAAGACACAGTCTTATCACATTTACTAACCCCCTAATAATGATTATGCTTAGAGAAGATATCATGCCTCAAAAACAATGTACAATCCTCTTGTGTGTTGCACAAATAATTCTCACACACTTGTAACTCCTTCAACTAAATTGCATCATAGGTCAATTATCATCATCCTAACAACACAACCAAAACACATTATTATATGCCTCAAGGTTCTAAAAACTAGATTTATCAACATCCATAACTCCATTATCCACATTCAAATCATGGTATTTAGAAGAAATGTCAACATCCCAAACAATGTTTCCTACTTCAAGCTCAGACAAGATTTTCAACACTCAATATGTTATCACAAAAAGAAGCTTCAAGTATAGGTTCATATGACTCAGAATCTTCATTTGCAATAAACTCATCATAGTGAGTGTTCAAGACACATTCACTATTGCAAAGAGTATCCCACTCAACATTAACTCCTATTGCACCAACATGAAAATATGAAACATACTACTCATGAGAAAGGCTATGAGTTGCAAATCCATAGAAAAGGTTCTCATATGCATCCATATGATTGACACAATGACATTCTTCAAGTGAAAACTCATCATATAGAGCTTCATCAACAGTAAAAATATTTGTCTCTACCTTTTCACTTTCGTATACAACCACATTAGTGCTATCCTCATGCAAACATTCAGTGATAACTTAAAAACCAACAAAAGGAATGGAAGAAGGTGAAAATTCAAACAAGAAAAGAGTTCCTTGTTCATCACTTACATTACCAACATATGCATGCTCCTCATAATCAACTGCCTAAACCGATTCATCCAATGAATCTCTTACACACATATCTTCTTCTCTGTCCATGTTAGTGTTTTTTTCAGTACACCCTTAGAATTCTCTAAAGGGTAGCCGACCCCTATAATCAAGAATCATCAAAATGAATGGCCAACATAATGAGTAAAGGAATATAGGGTCTTTACTCCTTCACTTTAGGTTCTGTGGGACCTAGGATGGTGTTCCTTATTGTGTTCATTATGATCTATTTAATGGAGAACACTTCTATGCAGAGATTAGTTCCTACCATCTGCAAATGAATGTAACTCACTAAAGATTTGGCTAATCTTTAAGTAAATTATTATCTATTTACTAGGAACAAGGAGATATTTCAAAATCATGCTTCATAATTGAAATATTTTAAGTGAATTGTGTTCTTATTTTAAATCAATAGTCGGGTAAATCATCAACTCATTCAATTGCAAAAATCCTTAACAAACAGACCAATGCTTCATCAATTGGGAAATGGAGTCAAATATGCAATAACTAGTAATACACAAGCTATTTAACTCAAATAATGGTAGACTATTTTCACAATGCCTTGCAATCTAAAAATTCACGATTTCTAAAATGTAACTTCTTATCAGATCCTATGCAAATTATCATAAATCTATGACCCTCTTCAAGCATTTAATTAACTCTTTGAGTTAAAGTAGAAATAAGGACACACATTCAATTGAAAATTTGAAGATAAATGATAATACCCTTGATATTTTCATTTATAACTTGTGGAAATTTATAAAAGGAGAGTATGCGTTCTAGAAATAAGATTTGTTTTGATATCTGTAACTTGCATAAGACTAATTTAAGACTACTACATATAAGACTTAAACCCAAGACAATTCTACTATTCTATTCATTAGCTTTCTACAATATATCCTTTATGCACTTAACTTCTACCCAGGCCATGTACTAGACTCAAAATTGAACCCCCTGTAATGAGCCTTGAAATTCCTTTTATAGAACAAGGGAGCAACAAGAATTGGGCTCATTACAATTACATTTCCAAAATATTTCATTTCAGCCCAAATTTTAATTTCATTTCAAAAGTTCCCCACATGGTTGCCTACAATCATTTGCTGAATAGGGGCAATAAAATTCATAACCACCACTAAAAGAGATAGGCTGATGCTGCCAAAAGTTACCTTTAACCACCCACTAGGCACTGCATTCCACATCTACGTCAAACAAAAGTCTTCATAATATTGGCTCCAGCCATCCACAGTCAACATGAAGAAAAAAACCAACATACACAGATAACACAAGAAAATCCACTGCAACAATATCATCAACACAACAAAAATTAAGACCCAAACACCACCTCTATCACCCAAAACTAGAACAAGCACTAGCACCAGAGTCACGGTAGACCTATCCACTTTGTGTTGTTGCTGAAGGAAGAGGAGAAACCATTGCCCCTTCTTCATATTTATCCTTACCAGCCATAGAGTAATCATGCTTGCTCATAGTCTTTACAGAAATTGGGGCAACTGATATTACTTCCTCTGCTGGGGCTGCCAATTGATTCAGGACCATCAGGTACTATTGGTAACCTGAATCTATTTCGATCTCACTGTCTGAGGAGCTATTGATAATGACAATGGGAGAATTATACCATCCAAAAGAATCTCAACCATATCTTACCTTTCTTTGCATTCCTAATACAAATCCTACAGGATCCTTATCCTTAGTCTCTACTATTTCTACAATCACAACTCAACTTCTTAACCTATGGATGCTTCTGGTAACAATTGGTGTAGAATTCTCACCACAAACCTTCTCCTTGCCTTCTTCCTTCAGAATTGAAGTAGCTATAGGTATGTTCTGTTCATATTCTAGAACATCATTGTGATATTTCTACACATTGAACCTTGGGGACCTCCACACAATAACACAAAAGTAGCAGGCTTACTCATCTTCTCTAAAAATGTAGCTTCACGAACACAAAGCATAAAATTCACACTCTCAGTTACAATGGTGAAAACAAAGGCCATCAACCTTTATTTAATAAGTAAATTAGTCATGCTAATCTTCAATGCTTGGTGAAAGTCACATGAGCGAGCAAGCAATCGACCACTGGCATCCACATCTCCAATTTTAATTAGTTAGGTACATGAAAATACGTGTATCATTCTCAATGATGATAGGAAATTAATTCCTCACATGCACCGGGATCAAATTGAACACTCATGTAGAGCTCATGCTATTAATGCTATCTCCTCTTAGAGTACAAACAACTATCACATGCCTATTTTTGGTTTTTGAATGTTAGCCGTCGATCTTGAGATGAGATGGAAAATCAAACAACCTAGATTGAGTCAAATTGGGTTTGAAATCTCAAAACTATGGCTTTCCTATTTCTGGCCAATAAAAAACTTGCTAACTAGGAGCCACATCATTCCATCCATGGGATCTACCACAATCTTCACAACAATTGAGGAATCCACACATCCTCCAATCGCGTACCTCAAAAGCTTATGACAGGCATTAATTAAGTGCCATGAGGTGTGCGATGATGACCCAAATTAAATTCTCACTTTGCATAATAACCGTCAATATAAAAACCACCAATTGTTGGGCGGTTTGACCAAGATCGGGCTCCACCATGTCAAGGACATGCATCAAAAAATTTCATGCCTCACACATCTTCTAACAACCATTCTTTAATGCTTGTGTGGTGGGTGATCAACGAGCGAGATTTCTGCACATGCCAAAAATTTAGTCTTAAATTGGGGCTATGACTAGGCCAATGATAATTAGACCCTAGGGAAAATGACTTAAACATGATTCTTTTGGAGTCAAAAATTTTCCCGACCCTAGGATAGTTATAAAATAGTAAAGGGCAAGAGGGGATCAACGGACCTAGACAGAGGGGGCCAGTAAAAAAAAAAATTCAAAGGCTCAAGTGATAACTTAGGTGACCGATAACAGGCTGTATCGAGTCAGTGTAAAATTAGAATTCCCAAAGGGTTTTAAGATAGAACATTATCAAAGATGGTTCATAGACTAAAACCATGACCCCATCCTTGGACATAGAGATCATAATCATGATCATAATAAGAATATGCAAATTTTTTTGGGAGCTCTATCAGTCCATACTACTGCAACAATTAGCAGGGTCATATTCTTCACTATCAAGCTAAAAGACATCATTTTTTTCTTCATTGAAGCTGCGTGTGAATTGCACACTTTGTCATTTGCATTTGATACACTAACATTCTGAAAAGCATTCCCTAAATCAACAAACTCCTTTATCTCATCAGCATGGAAGCTTGTATCAATTCCACACTCACTTGTAGAAGAGGTAGGACCAAGTGTACCATAGCATTACTAATCACATATATCTTCTTCAAAAAGTAAATTCAATTCAAATCTATCATCATGCTCTTGTCTAAGAGAACTTGGAATCCCATTGTTTTTTGCAACATCACACTCATTGCTTGAAGGGAAAATATCATCAGCACAGTTTGAACTGAGATGATCATTCATGAAATTATTTGCATCATTGCAACTTTCATCTGATATAGAAAAGTGGCTCTCTATTTCTATATTTTCAGAGCAAACAAAAGAAAATTCATATGTTTCATTCATTTAATCATTACTATTATGGATACAATCTTCATCTGGGTATGTTTTCTCTATGGGATGATTAGAAAAATAATCTTCATCACTACATGATGCATTATCATTGTCTTCTTCTATACAATCCAAATCTATTTGATTAAGTCTGGAAAAAGTACCTTCACACAGTCTAGTTAGGAAACCACTTCCAAACTACTCTATCATTTCTCCAATCACTGAAAGCCATTGGTATAAACACTTAAGGCTAGGGGCCTTCAAGTGAGCTAGCAAGGTACCTAGACCCAACTCAAGTCTTTCATAGAAAATATCAATACATAGGGATTCATCAGGTCTATCTAATATTGGTATAGAATTTTTTTTTTTAATGAATCTATCATGAAAATAATAGGGGGATTCATCCTTAGATCTCTTTATATCACACAGTGCATCAATAGGTGACATGGATTCAACTTTTCCTTTAGATTCCTCTTCAAATTCTTCTTGGATATGCAAATGTCTATTGTTTAACAAGCACACATTTTCTACTGATATTCCTTCAAATTGATCAATGAAAAGTATTCTAAACTCTCGCCATGAACATATGGAATGCTGTGGTAAGCTAGAAAACCAATATTCTGCAACATTTAATAAAGTTCTCACAAAAAACTTCATGATAACATCCTCATGATCTACCTCATATTCATCCATTAAATTATTGAATTCTTGTAGATGTCTACTTTCTGATTCAAACTTCTCACCATTGAATCTTGGTATTTTATCTATGATTTTAGATGGAATGAGATTTGGGTAACCATTAATTCCACTGAAATTGATGGGTCTATATGTTTTAGTGTTAAAACCTCTTTGAGAACCTGGTTGGGCTTGAGATCACAAACCATGGTTGCACTAGGAACCATACAAGGATGCATATATTGGTGCATTTTGATATTCCTTTTCAAACTTCAAATATCAACTCTACGGTTGATCATTCACTACCCTATTTTTGGCTTTCATCATGACCTTAAAATACCACAATGCATAACTCAAATGTACCTACACCTAAGATCTATTTAGTGGGAATATTTCAAGAACAAGCATACTTCTTCAACATAGTACATAGGCTGTAAGTTATAACTTAGAAGTATGCAAACTTAGTATTACTATCCTTTCCCTTTCTTAGTGCTATTTCACTCAATAGGGAACCAAATTTTCAATACTTTCAAATATGGTTTTCACCCACAAATTTTTTGAAAACCAAAAAGTGAAAAATACTTGGATATGTTGCAGTTGCTGCAAATTCTTCTTCCTGATTGGAAATATTTGTAGATCTGAAACTTTATTCACATCTTCATCAAGTTCTTTTGACAAAGTCACCACCTCTCTTCACAAAGGACTGAACTTCAAGCAATATGAAGCTCCTTGAAAGATGAATTTCCTTCTCAATTCCTTTCACCAGCAGAGCACCACAGATCATGAAACTTTTAGATTTACTGTAACAATTTCTTTTTCCAAGTATGAATTCCTTCAATATTTGAACCAAATGTTTAGATAAGAAAATAATATGACTTTGTGAAATATTAGTCTACAATTGGAGATTCAAAGTTTTCCCTAGCTGAGTTGCTAATCTGTTGGTTCCCCAAATCTACTATCAACTTGAATCCTAAAGGTTTTCCAAGCCTAATGGTCAAATTCAATGAGAGATTTGGCCAACGAACGGGAGATTGAATTAAAATCCCTTTCTCCCCTACACTTTGGGCTCTGTGAAACCCAGGAGGGTTATCCCAACAATGTGCTTACATATACTTGTGTTCCAAAGTATCAAATACACTATAAACAAATGATTCTCCTTTAACTATTTAATGGAAATGCTACCCTAAAGGTTTGGATGACCTTCATGGTAATGCCTAGTTAAACATGAGAGATGTAGAGCATTAAATTCCACACACATCCACAACAAGATAGATAAGTAAATTTTATTTTAAATTTTAGCTTCTCACAAAACAATCTAAAGAAATTGCAACATCAAAAGACCAGTGCCATATTCCAGGGTGGAGTCACCTAAACCATGAAATTTAAAACTCATTACAACATTAAATTTGTCATAACTATGCCTATCAGATGATGCATTACACCATTGATACTTGAAACCAAACTGGTCATACTTTATTAATCCAAGCATATAGTTGCACAAATATTCATTCCTATTAATACAATTCAATTTACTCCTTGAATAAGAGTAATAAAATTGAACAAACATTTAGGGGAAGACAAGAAAATGAACAACAAAAACCCTTGATTTCATATATTCAAAACTTATGCAATGTCTACAATGGAGAAAACTGACCCAAAATATCTTGCCATTTATTTAACAAAGATGACACTGTTGTAATTACATTCTTCATTACAAGATCTTGAAAACTTCCAGAACCTAGAAAATAGACCCCTATTCTATTATAGGCTCTATTATAAAAGTATTCTCGTGAAACCAAACATTGAACAACCTCTAGCAATGAAGCAGAAGAATACATTTAAGGGAAAACAAAAACCCCTAAATGCACATCCCTGTTGACAACTAGCATCATTCATAACCCTTGATCAATAACTGCTCCCACCTTAAGAAAAGCCCTTTCTGCACTTTGCTTTCCCACTCTCTTTATTTTTCTTGCTCTACAACTGAAAATATGATTTTACCGTGAAAACCCTTATTCCTCTCTTGTTTTTCCCTGTAGATGAAAATTAATTTTTTACTGCAACCAATAAATTTACTTCATCACGAAAAACCTTCATTCTTCACCCTTCACTATGAAAAGCCTTTCTCACTTGTGCATTTACCGTTTTATTTACTAGCAATACAAAGCTTTTGTTTTTATTGTAGGTGAAAAATAATTATTTGTGAGACTTTATTTCCTTTATCGAGCTACACCCGTGCACTTTAAAATTTAATATTCCTTCACATTTAAAGTTTTGTTTTTAAATGGTGAAGGTTTTAATTAAATTTTAACGCCAGGCTGTGAAGAAGAAAAATTACCTAGGCACTTCACATTCTGCATTTTACACTTCCTAGCAAAGAAAGCTATTATTTTTAATTTTTACATATAAAGGATTTAATTCTTTTTAATTAGGCTTTGAAAACATTTACCCATGCCTTTACATTTATTTCCAGCTCTTAAAATTTTATCAAATAATAATATTTGATATTAGCCATAGGCCTAAGCATTTTCTCAACATCAGGCGTCGCATAAATGATATGGAGAAGGAGGGAGATTACAATGATGACCGATATGGTGGAGGTAATATCACACATCTCCATTTTATTTTACTTGTAGCTGAAAACATTTTTTATCCTCATGGTGAAAAACCTTCACATTTTATCAGGCCACAAAACCATCTTCCCGTGCATATTTTATTTAACTAGCATATCTATATTTAGAAAAATCTATGTAAAATACACCGAGAGATATCCTTCTCGAGGTTCCTATTTTAAATTAAATTTGCACCATATAAATACAATAGGGAAGGATAACAAAAAATGTTCAAAAAATACATCAAAATTGAATTTATTCATAGATATTTAATGTATAAATATTTTGCAACCATTTGTCAAATAATATTTCAAAGATACTTTCAGTTAATTAACCATTTGTGCATTGGTAATTGTCCATTATCACTATCATGAAGAATAGTTCAAACTTTAATTGTTAGATTGGAGTTAACGACATACAATGTAGGTATCCCATAGTGTGCATGTAACAACTTGAATGATGGCATGACCTGATGCACCATGAATATGATGGAGTAGTTGAACTTTAAAGTAGCAAGCAACCATTCCTCAGGTGGTCCCATGTGATAACTAATCCATGATTGTCCTTGAAGAAATATCATGAATTTCATACTGAGCTCATCACATAGAGTGTGTTTTTTAATGGTCACTGTTGGCTTAATAGTGACCTGCCCAATGCATCCTGCAAGGTAAAGATCTCGAACCTCATGGTATAGATGAACTGAATAATCACAAAAATCTACAACTTCAATATGAAGATTGTTAAATTTTACTTCTAATTTCATTTTCACCATGGATTCGTAGAGAAAGTTAAAGTACATAGCATAATTATCAAATTTATTTTGACTGGTTTATGGTCCATTATTGTTAATTCTGTTGAGCATCTTCTCTCTCAACCAATAACAGACACTCAACTCCTCTATACAAAAGGAGGACATTCAATGGAAGATATGAGTGATACTTCGACAACCAAATGGACACCCAAGATGTATACACATTATTTGATATATTTCTCACCCATAGGACAATCATTATTTACTTTGACTTTAGTATTAAATTGGAATTTTTTTTTTTCCAACTAATGAGAAAATTGCATATAAGAGAGTAAACATTAAGCAAATTTATGATATCAAAGAAACTCAAAATATAGTAAATTCAAGTATTAAAAATTTATTGAATATGTGAGAAGCATATGAAACATACCAATTTTTTAAATTATGTGGTGAAATATGAAGAATCCACGTGGGTACCAAATGAATTTTAGATTTACTACAACTCATTAGAAATATTTGAAAAGTATCATAATTGTGTTGCATTAGGAACATGTATTTGTGTAATTTTCAATGCATTAAACATAGAAGAATTGAAAGTAGCATAAAAGTAAAAATCATATAAATATATTACATTTAGAATTTCGAGTTATTCATTGAAACAAAATTGAAGAAAATATATTACATCAATTATCTTCTAAAATTTTCAGCTTATCAAATGTGAATGGTGGCATAATTCTTAGGTCTTCTGGAGACTTTACACGAGATATGGTGACAAATGTCAATCATGTTCTTTCTCTTGGTCCAATATCAATAGTGGCTTTTGAAAGAGTCAAACCTTGTGATTTGTGAATTGTCAATGCCCAAGCCAATCTTAATGCCATCATTTGGATTGTCCTCCCCCTCTGTATTGCTGTAATTGGAATTGTATTACGGTCATCAAATGGTATTCCTGAATAGCCGTCAAACTCAACCATTACATATGTTGGTGGTTCTAGTGGACCACTTCCAGGTTTGTATATAATGTTTTGAATATATCCTAGAGCTCCATTTACAAGACCTGCTTGTATCCAAATATTTGAAGTCAACACTACCCTGGCATCCTTACTGATCAATAATTCCAGATCAAGCTCATCATTTGAGCATCCTTCTGCTGCATTAATACTCCCTGATTTTGTTGCAACACTACATGCAACATGATGCTTCAATGATGATTTTTTTTGTTATGGCTATGAAAATTATCATTTGTTGAGAACAAATGAACACCATTTTCAAACTCCTCATTGATTGCTGCATCAATGGTAATAGTGGTTCTTTTCATAAGCAATCTCCAATCATCAATCGTTGGGTTTGCATATCTACTATTTGTGAAAAGTTGACGAAATATTTGTTGGTGGATGTTTTCTCAATCTTGTCTAAATACTTTATCTAAAGTAACCACAGTTTTGAATTTTTCCCATCGAAACTTAGGTCTTCTATTGCTTTCATATGCTGGTCTATCATTAACAAGAGACAACTGACCCAAATCTCCATCCAAAATCATAGATATAATTGAAAGATAAATAATGAAAATTTTGATTAGTACTATATACCTTCATATCTATAAAAATTTCATAGCATGAATTATTTGTATTAGAATATAAAATAGTAATTTTTGTTAATCATAATCATGTGTATACCTACAAAGTTAATGTTTGCATTTTGTGGGAATGCTTGTTAGAGTCGAGAATCTATGTTCTCTAGCATGTTCTGATCAATGAAGCTCATTTCATCAATCAAAATGTACTTGATGTGTGCTACCTCTTCTTGAAAGCTTGTTAGTCTTCCTCCTTCTAGTTGAGAAAAATCTCTTATTGGGATTCTCAATTTTGAATGCACTGCAGATGCTCCTATGTTGAATGCTACAACTCCAGTTGGTGCAAGTAATAGAAGGGGAGAACGACCCAAAATCGTTGCATTTTGAAGAGCTTGACTAATAGCACCAATTAGATATGACTTTCCCATTCCTACTATTCCTTGAATTATCATCAACAAGGGTGATGGATTTTGATTATTATGGTAGTGTTCTATGATTATGTTGAGCACCTTTCTCTATTTATCACTAAGGTTTGCATAGTCTATACACTGTGGTATGTCATCATGTATGAGACACCCATGATCTCTCATGCTGCTTATGAAATTCATTGCTTGATTTATGTACACTTCACCTTGGTATTCATTACACTAATTTGTTTGTCTATCAACATCTCTTCTACCCAACATATCTATTTCAGAAACTTTGATATTCTGACCATTATGTAGTCTGGATATTATTTCCCATTCATGTTCTGTAATATTTTATTGAATAGATTCATTGTCTTCAATTTCAAAATCACTAATGTTTTCAATATTTTCTACAGTTTCTCTTCTCTCCACGTGCTAAGGGTTATAATTAAATGACTCCAAATTTTCTATTATAGAGTCATTATCGTGATCAATATATCTTTCCACATCATGAAATGGTTTGTACAATAATAACTTTGAGAAGAAAAAGTCAATCCATTTTTTTGACTCACATGGAGGAATGGATAAAAACCTAGGAAATACTCTGACAATAGCAGCTATTTGTCTTGGCTCCCATTTGTTATGAATTCTTCTTTTAGGATTATATATCAATGAGTTGGATACATCAATGAGTGTGGAAAATTCCATAGAAAAAGGACTTTTTTTATATCCATCGACGAAACTTTTCAACTGTTCTTCATTGTTATCTTCATCATTTACACTTATAGGTTTGAACACCTCACGTGATACATTTAGATTGAAAAATATTCTGCTACTCTCTACCAATGGAAGTTCTAGTAGCATGTGGCATGTTTCTTGAGCTCCAATGTATCTTTCTATAACAGTCTCTGTCAAAATCCTTCTATATGCTCTTGCAGCTAAATCATTAGCATTTTCTATGTTTGCAAGATGCATCAACATCTGGTGGTATGTTTCAGAGCTTTTATTTTATTTTGTTGCATACTTTGCAATATATTTGATCACAACATGTTTGGAAAGAACAGGTTTCCAATCTATATTTACTCTCCACAATTGCAATATGTAGCGATTGTGTGAGTTCACACTATCATCATTTCTAGCTGGCTCAATTTTTTTTCACCCTTTTCTATGTCTTCATATAATTTGGATCCCTCCAAATTCAATGGCCAGGGAGCATTATACCTAAAATCAATATAAATATGTCATAAATTTTAGTACTTGAGAATTATATTATATTTCACATTGATATAAATATTTTAATTTGTTTAAATAGTTACTTGCAAACCATTGTTCCTCTCTTTTTTCATAGGTATGCACCTTCCCTACACATTATTTTGCTCTACACAGTTTAGGACCTCTTTATAGTAATGGTCAACATCTATCTCAACAAGTTGTCTTGTATTTCTAAGACATGGATGCTGAGAAAATTTGGGAATGCCTAGAGTTGGAAATGTAAATATATTAGTTATATCATAGACTACAAATAGTTTATTTAATATATTGAATGTATGCGTCCAATTTTTTTAAACATACACCTGTATGTTTCGTTGATATGGATCTTATCTAAGATTTCATGCATGTACACTATAATTGAAATATCTTTCAACATTTTTACGTTGCCCTTCATTTGACCAATCAATAATGTCCATATTCCATGCTTCATGTATCCATATGAATCCATGTACATGAGGTGAGCCCCTATGTTGCAACTCATATCTGCACAAGTAAGCTTTAATATTCATTCCTTTTTCTAGTATTTCTTTTCTAAATATTGAATGTCTCAAGTGCATGTAATGTGCGACTATATAAGGATAATGAATGACATTTTGTTTCTGCCAATTTTGAGCCTCCCTTGGAGTAGTTGGCTGCATTCTTGGCATTAATGCATGCAAATTAGTCCAATACATGTTTGTAGTACTTAAGGTGAAGAATATTGTAGGAGAACCTATTTGTTGAAGCATGTCAACCAGTTTTGCACAATATTTTGTCTAATATGACCTTGTACAATAGATGAATTTTTTGCACAGTGTCTCATTATCATGTTCATCATGAAATATCTAAACCTTGGACGACTACCAAAGCGATGATTACTATACCACAATAGGTTCTTGAAAAATTCATGTAGATGCACTCGCCTCATTCGTGGTTCTAACCAATCATATTTACCATTAGAATACTATGTTGGGAATGCCATATCGAGTAATCCTAGAGTGACATATTCATTTATAGGAGATGTGCCTATTCCTGGCCAATCCATCAATGTTGTCGAATTTGCATCAGGGTTATTAACCCATGCATGAATCAATTCCATTTATCTTCGAGAATTAGGTGGTCTAGAAGCCATTGATGTTATGTACTCTATTATATTACCTTGATATGTCTCCATGACTGGACCAACAAATATGATTTCATTTATATCATAATCAAATTCCATATACACTGTTTGCAATCTATTGAAAATATTTTCATCTAAATTTCTTGACAAATCATTGAGAGCATTTTCATCAATTTTGACATCTGAATAAAACTTGTCATGCTATACTTTGTATTTTAATGCCTTATACACATGATCTAGATATTGACTGTAAAGTTATAATTTGTGCCATGTTGATCCCTTCTTCGAACAATAATGATTGGAAAACTTTATACTGAATGTGGAATTTTTTTTCAAACATGTTCCACATTTTGGGGAAAACTTATCGTGTGTCCTTTGTATTTATACTAACCACCTATTGCATGTGTAACTTGTAGTATTGGGCTGACGTGTGCAATCAAAATTTCTTCAACTTGAGTTAAATTTGCAAGCTCCCTTGGTTGTGGCCCAGGATCCGTATTATTTGAAGTAGAAAATCTATTATTTCCTCTCTCCTTTTGACATCTATCACATACAAGACCTTCAAAGGTACGAAACACTTTCATTCCTAGATAACATTCTCGATAAACATAACACATGTTTGGTGCTCTAAAACTATCTAATTGATGTCAAAATTGTATTTGGAATATATGGAAATCACTTTGAAGCATTCCATTTGGGTTTGCTATGTTTTGTATATTTTCATGTAAACCTAAATTCATCCCAATTTGACTTTCATGATGAGGTGTTTTTGGAACATGTTCTGTTGATCCTAAATTTGCATTTGTTGGATTGTTGTGTCTTTCACTTGACTAGGTATCTATTTGCTACCTTTCTTCTCTTTGAGAATGAGAAAGTGTATTAGATGTTCATTGGTGACTATTCCTAATCATATTTCCTTCCTCTCTATTTTGAAATTCCAATTCTTCTACTATCACTTCTGCCCTTCGTGTATTTCCACTTCATTAAGCCTTCTTCTTTCCTCTTCCATCTCAATATCTATCATTTTTTCTCATTTTCATCTTCGATATTCTCTTTGATATTGCCTCCTTTCCTCCTCCGATTGAAAATTCAATCTCATTCAAACCATAGCTACAAAATATATTATATTTAATATCTAATTTAATTTCATAGTAGCATTGTTGTAGCAAAAAAACTCGGAGTTCAAAATTTGGAACAAAATAAAGATAATCTAAACTAGAATAAAAAAGGAACATCTCTTATCATGTAACACTTTCTAATCATCTCTTATTGAAGAAAATTTGAACATAAAAAAATACATTACATCAATTATATTCCAAATGTTTGAGTGTATAATAAAAAAATCTGTTACAATAATAATTACACCACAAAAGGAAACCATTTCCAATATGCACTATTTAAAATATTGGAACAATCTTACAACTCATGTATTATTATCTATTCATAAATTTTAATAAATCATCAGATTTACCATTAAAAACAACTAAGATCAATATAAATCCAAAAATCACATCAACTAACTTAGACATATCCATTAAGTTTAGTTGGAATATTTGAAAACATTGTTAACAAGATATACATTCAAGCATTTGAATGTAATGAAACCTAGAGCTTAGAAATTGAATGTAATAAAGCTTTTCTTTCAGATGAACAATCAAACTTTTTTTTTTTCTTTTATGATAGTGCACTTAATCCTCTATTCATCATTATAAGTCTCTCTTTTCACTTCAAGTTTAAATATGTATTTGTTGAAAAGGACCTTTTGTATAATGTATCCAAACTTAACATCACCTTGTTCTCCATGATTCAAAATGTTCAATTCTTTTGATGTAATGCCCATAATTTCTTTCGCCACTTCTTCAAAAGCAGTAATCCAAGTGAAAGCAGTATGGTCTTTCACTTTGCATTGAAGTATATATTTATAATCAAATTCAGGGAAACTTTTATCACATCTTCCACAATACCAATTACCATTTCCATTAGTGTTCACCTTCTTTTTGTATTTCCTACCTCCAATTTTCAAGGGGCAAGTTGTATTACAAAAAATGTCTACCTTTATGAAAGATAAGAACACTTTTATCACTATCTAATAAGGTTTATCATATTTACCAAGTTCCTCATCCTCAATTTGTGTGATACTTTTTAACATTTTATCTTCTATTACATATGAGATTTCCTTTGTAATAGAATGAGAATTGAGATTATTCCCTTCTATATCAAACCAAAATCTCAATCGTTGTGACTCTGGAAGATTTGGATTTATAAGAAGTTGGGTTGTAGTAATTATTCCCATAGAGTTTCCACCAAAATCACTAATTCGTCCAACCTTTATGGCAAGAATGCGGAAAGTTCCTAAATCACACATTTCTTGGAGTTGTTGGCCTTCCTTATTGCAAAAATCACTCCACATTGTTAATTATACCATACAACCTAGTAACATGTCTTTCAATTGAAGGGTTCTTTTTTGAGTTTGTGTGGAATTCTTTTTGAATATTGTGTTTGTTGTGTTGATTGACAAAACAACACCAATGATATAGAATTGATTTTCATGTTCTCAATTTCACTTAAATTGGTGTAAAATGGAATTGTTGTTCTGGTATAAAGCTATCCTCCTCCAAACACAACTCAACTATTGAATTACTTTCTAATTAAATTTCCCATTTATTCTTTAAATGGTTGAAATTATTTTGTGCAAGTTTGAGTCTCCCTTTTGAGATGATAAAAACTTTCCTAGTTTCTATGTGATCATAAAACTATTCGGCAACTGCATTAAAACATGTTACTCTTATTTCACCAACATTTGAATCAACCAAGTCAAAACTAAAAACTTTTCCATCTCCTTTTGCATTGTTAAAATGACAAAGTTGACCCTTTGTAGTGAATCTAGCCTTTATTGACCATCTATTTTGGTACAGATTCAATGCTGCAGTAGGAATGGTTCTTATAGGAGGTTCATTTTTTCCAACAATTGGGTGATCATATGGATTGTTGGTAGGAATCATGCCTCAGTCATCATAATATAGGAAAAATATTATTCAATAGAATTAGAACGTGCCCACAAAAATGGAAGAGAATAAAGTTTGCACAAATTTAAACAATTTAACCATTTCTATAAGAGAAAACAATTATTAAAATAATAAAAAGTACATGACAAAAGATAACTATTGTGATTATACACTATTTAAAATAGTGGAACATTTGTACAACTCGTGTTATTTTAAAGAGCACCTTATATCCAAAGGTATGCAAAGCAATCTAATGTATAATTTAACACAACTTATTTACTTCTTGATCAAATAAATAGCTAATATATGATAGTAGACATTATTCAATTAGACTTAAAATATGATGTCTAAATGATATAAAATTCATATTTGATGACCCACAACAATATTATTTCTCTACACACTATCCAAGTACACCTGAAATTCTTCAACAATAAGAGAGGAATCACCTTCCTCGTATTGTTCATCATAATACAACTCTTTTAGGAAGCTACGAAATGCAAATACTTTTTCAGAAGTAGCACAAAGTTTTTTAGCAATTTATACCATTGATATGATATCCCAAAAATTGATATTTCATGCATATATGCTTGTTAATTCAAGTTTCTTAAATTTTTTTTCACAATCATCTGAAAGATATCTTCACAGACTTTCTGTAACGCCCGTCGTGCAAACCCCAGAGAACACACACAATGCAATAATTATTATTTTTAAAACAATTAAATTAAACATGCAATTATATTAAACTATAACCACATAGCATATTACAAAGCATTAACACAATTAGTTCTCTGGGGCACGCGAGGTTACATCGCAACAACTAAACTGAAATAAAGATAAAGATTACAACATAACCATTTATATAATAATAACCAAGAATGAGAATACATCCAATAACCATGATGCGAGAATAATAAATATCACATAAAACAACCATAATAAATCTCTTAATAAAGATACCAATAATCCTATCTATTACATCATCGTTTTAATAATACATTACATTCTTTTGATAAATGAATTACATTGAATTTCCCAACATGGGAATGGTACAAGTACAATAAAATAAGAGACATAAAGCGAAAACTGGTACAACCCACCGTGGAAACACTGAGAAGACATGATGCAGATGGGGAACCCAACGGGTGCAGAGCACGTTCCACCCAACCATGTGAATTACAAGTAACTCACCCCCCGTGATCAGAGGTGACGAGGAAGAGAACCCGACCATGAATGCCAAACCGACTCAACCACAACATAGTACCAAAAAAAAAGTACAACTCAAGGCATACAATGAACAACCATCAACGATCAAAAAATCACATAACAAGTTAAAACTATGAAACTCGTAACAATTAAACAAAGTATCACTAAATGTACAAGAAAATAAATAGCAATCATAAACCAAATCCTCAAGAATCAGAAACAACATAAAGATTACAATATCTAGAGGCAACTATAAACAAAGCACAAGGGTGTCAGGCGGAGAGTGTCATCGCATAGCTCTCATGGGATTCTCCTGGCCCTTCCTCCAACTGAGGCGCCGACACCCATCTATGGATCTCCTGGCCCTTCCTCCTAACTGAGGCGCCGGCACCATAGGGTAGCTAATGCGGAGCCGATAATCTCTCATGAAGACGAGACTACGACTATGCCAACCACAACCTTCTCAATCTATCACTAGTCTATGGTAGCCCTAATGCATAGACGAGGAATCCAGTTTTAATTATCTTGTGTGTTTTACTACCCGACCCCCTAAATTCTATTGTTTAGGTTATCACTTGTTTAACTACTCTTTCGTGGATTATCCTGAGCCCTTCCTCATTCCGAGGTGCCGACGCCCACGAAGAGCCACTCTCCCTATGACCCCTAACATATCTCAAAGCAGGCAAGGGTTGAACTAAAACATATTAACCATACTACTCAAATCAACACATGTGAGGCATCATACCTCTCGCATCCACACATACAAAAGTCCAAAGAAATCATTCAACCCTTCCAAGCATAACCATTAAACTTCAAAACCAAAGGTATAACTAATATGAAGACAACTTCAAGAATAAACATGCCTCACAACTAGGGTTACAAGATAATAGGGTCCCCATGTTACAAAAGTCAAAAGGGTAACTCAAGAAAATTAAGAAGCCAATCAAAATGAGAAAGCTAAAAACAACATAATAACTTTCACACCGAAGTACAATAATTCTTTTAGTTACCAACACTCAAAATCCCATTTAATACACGAACATTGTTTTAGCAAAACCAAAGTAATCCATCAGTCTAATAGCATTTAAGAGTTGCTAGTTTCCTTGAATCTACTTTGAAATAATCACAATAATAAAATCAACACCTTATCCATTTTGCTTCATTCACTTACTCAAAGATAATAAATTTCATATTTACACAACTTAATCGTATTCCACAAATAATAGTTATTTATTTATTTTTTTATATTCATATTAACACAATCTATTGCATATATATAATTTTATGCATATCTATATTCATAAAATATTTTATGTTTTTTCTGACCGAACTAAACAACCACACATAAATCTATATATAATCATAAAATATTTCTATACTGTATTGACCAAACTGAACAACACACATAAAACTATATACTCATAAAATATCTTTATACTATTTTGATCAAATTGAACAAATATACATAAGTCTATATAAATATATATATATTATTAAATGAATAAAAAATAACAAATTTAAAAAAAAAACCATCCGAATTTTTTTGTTTTGAAAAGTGAAATGGCGCAAGAGACAAGGCAAAAGCCTTACTGGCACACAGAGAGGGGAGAGAGGACTGCCGTAAGCAGTCCTCGTGATGTGTGTATGGCAGTAGCCGTAGGACTAGCAAGCAGTCGCTGGATAAGGGAAGTCCTTTCTGCCAAGGAGGGACAAACACCCCTTCCCTTTCCCAAAACAATTTCAAATAAAATTTTCGATTTCCTTTTTTTTTTTTAAAGATTTTATTTTATATATATATTTTTTATATTAAAAATTCAACGCCCGTCCTTTCTCAGGTACAAATTTTGGCTAATTCAGAAGGAGTTTTTTCAAAAATACAAAATACAGAAATTTAAATAAATATATTCAAAATATATTGATATATATATATATATATATATATATATATATATATATATATATATATATGCATTACAATTTCTACAGATTTTCTTTTTCCAGAACACATCAATAGAAGGGTTGACAACAAACTACACTATCAAATATATAAATAATATATATATATACCTATTTATAAAGTTTCAAATTTATTGTTTGCAAAACAAGTCACATTTATTTATTTTTCTCTAATTTGATCAAGTCAAGTTGGATAATTTTTTTCTTTGAAATATCATGATAAATTTAAACAACTAGATGGGAAAAACACATGTTTTAAATCCATTGAAACTTTCTCCATTCGATTTGTTATTCCCTAAAATCTAATTACCCAAAGTTTTCGTTCTCTTTCACATAATATTAAATTTAACTAAATGTCAGACAGATGTTTTAGTTGCAACCCAAATTCATTCAAATCATAATTTTTATTTATTTTTGCAGATTCAAAGAAATCAAAGATAGAGACAGAAACCTGGAGTCCTGCGCTTCTTTGAGAATCTGATGACAGCCTTTATGAAGAGCTCCTCCTTGCTTAGAATCTCCTCTGAGTAACTGTGCTCAAATCTCGAATTCGATCTTTTGTTCAGAAGACTTCTCTAAAGCAACACCAGTAATAGATTTCCCAGATCCCTTTCTAAAACTCTTCTCACAATATAGAACAAGAATTGAAAAAAATCTTTTCTAAGATTCAAAAATACATAGCCAATATCTTGTGCAACCTCTGTAACAATAATCCTCTGTCTCCCTAAACTTCCAAAAAAATTCTTAATTAAATAAAAGATATTGTCCATTCTTTCCAAAAACTCTAAAAATCAAAATAAAAGGAAACAATTCTTTAAAAGCCAGCTTTTTAATCAGATCTGTATTCTGATTTGTTCTCCCAACTTTTTCAGTCTTTTATTTGTTTTATTGTTTTAATTTCTATTTTTACCACTTTTCTTGCACATCACATTATCTATTTAATTTAAATAAATTATTCTAATAATTATCCTCCACCAGATAATTGATTAAAATAATTAAAACACATTTAACATATAATTATCATTTAATTGAAACACAAGACTTTCAAAAATAATTAAATCAATTAAATATTTAAATAGAATTTAATCTAAAATTAAAATAAACAATTATTTCAATCACTTAAATAAATAAATCCTAACTTATAAAATGCCACCTTAAATAAGATACGACAAAAAACATAACACAAAACACAAATGACGACAATTACACAAAAATGAACAATACCAAACAAACGAGACGATCTGACATCATGGGACAGGATGACTTCATCGTCACCTCTGTTTCAACATTTAACCATTGGGCTATTGGTGCTTGCCCTGTCCTGCCAAAACAGGTGGAATTGAGACTTGTACCTGCAATACCTGCATACAAATGAAGTTGTGTACATGTGCATACATATATATAAAAAATCAAAGCATTAAATTAAAGCACTGCATTGTGAGAAGGAATCACAACATAGCAGGGCACTCGCGAACGAATGATGCTATATTGTCCTTCATCACACCTATTCTAACAATTATAATATAACCAATAAATTAACATTTCTAACTAGCAATCATCTCATAACATATTTAATTAAATCACTGCATCATATCATAATTTTGAAAATCAACTAATATAATCCAACCACAATGTCATATGAAATAATCATGTCCATGATGAAATAACAGCATCATCTAACATCTAACTAACCAAATCAAACAATAACAGTATCATCATAGTATTCAAGCAAAGCACAGAAAATGATAAGTCTAAATAGTATGAGGGGTATTACATCCTCCCCCCTAGGACATGGCTTACTCCTGGAAGCCATTAAATAAAAATAAAAGAAAAAAAAATGATTCTGAAATACGAAGACATCCTCCTATGACGCCAAGATCACAACGTTTAGGACACTGTCAAACCCTTTCGAGCTCACTCGCGAGCTCCTAAGCCAGTAGCTCATCCTCTACCAGAAGCCTCTACACCAGCATCCTGGTACCTAGCCTGGTGATCGTCAACCATGGAAAACACCTGATGAGACCTACCTGCATCTCCCACCATCGGCTTAGAAGCGACAGGTCTCTAATTAAATCCAGAAGTGCTCTTTTGTGGACACAATCTAGTGATATGTCCTTGCTGCCCATAGGAGTAGCAACCAGTACCTCAGCCAAATCTTCTGCCCTCGGATGGGGCATTAGATTGTTGAAAGCTTCCTCAACTCGACGCTGATTGAAAACTAGGTGCAAGCTGTGCAAAACATTCCTGTTGAACTTGGTGCCTGATCCTATTCCGATCCCTACGAAACTACGAATTGCCACCCTATTGAGATTGAAAGTTTTCATGCTTCGGCTGTGATTGCTGTTGCTGATGCTACTGCTGCTGCTGATGTTGCTGACCCCCTTTAGAAGGTGGATTCCTATTCCTAGAAGATCCTGCTCCTTGTGACTGACCTCCATGAGTGCTAAAACCAGGTGTAGGCGCACTACCAATCTGCACTCCAAGGTGACCACCCAAGGCCATGGCCAAATTCTCCTCCACTAAGCGAGCCTTCTCAACTGCCATTTCCATCATCTTCGGCTCGAAGAATCGCACTCCACCATTGATGCGGGCATTAAGGCCCCAAACAAAGTGCTACACTAACATGCCCTCATCGTGGTTAATCCCAGCATACTGCTTCAACTCATAGACGCGCCGCTCGTACTGCTCCACTGACATAGATAACTGTTTGAGATCATGAAACTCGTTCGCCCTGCGCTGCCTCCAATGGTCTGAGAGGAAGCGAGCCTTGAACCTGTCTAGGAACAACTCCCAAGTGACCACACTAAGATCAAGATGTAACTTCTGTTCCTCAAGATGCCACCAAGTAGATGCGAAGCCTCGCAGGTGAATAACTGCGCACTGAGCCTTGGTATTGCTATCGTAGGGGTGCGTAGCGAAGCAACGATCTAAGTCAATTAACCAGGTCTCAGCCTCAAGACCTCCTCTAGAACCATCAAAAGTAGGAGGGTGTGCCCTCATCAGATCTCTCATATGGCCTGCTATGACTGCATCCTGACCCACATCTGTATCCCTGCGCCTCAGAGACCTCTCTCTCTCTCAACCTGGTGCACCTCATCTGGCCTGGGTCCCAATTGGTCAAGAATCTCTCCAAGTATTTGCTGTAATTGACCATCTAGACCAGGCTGTGCTGGATTCTGGCCACCTGACAGAATGCTATGAAGAATCTGTTGTTCCTCATGCTCGGAACCATGGGAACTAGGAACTGAGGGACTTCGTCGGGTTGCTCGACGACCGGCACCACGGCCTCTTGCACGGCCCCGTCCTCTACCTCGAGGCATAGTTCTGCGCAATAAGATAAAGTATGAAATGAGCTCAAGAGTTGCACGTACGGTAACCTAATGGACCTAATTACCCAGAGACCCTAGCGTTTGCAACCTCAACAAGTGGCTCTGATACTAAGTTGTAACGCCCGTCGTGCAAACCCCAGAGAACACACACAATGCAATATTTTTTTTTTTAAAAACAATTAAATTAAACATGCAATTATATTAAACTATAACCACATAGCATATTACAAAGCATTAACACAATTAGTTCTCTGGGGCACGCGAGGTTACATCGCAACAACTAAACCGAAATAAAGATAAAGATTACAACATAACCATTTATATAATAATAACCAAGAATGAGAATACATCCAATAACCATGATGCGAGAATAATAAATATCACATAAAACAACCATAATAAATCTCTTAATAAAGATACCAATAATCCTATCTATTACATCATCATTTTAGTAATACATTAAATTCTTTTGATAAATGAATTACATTGAATTTCCCAACATGGGAATGGTACAAGTACAATAAAATCTGAGACATCAAGAGAACACTGGTACAACCCAGTGCCGTGGAAACACTGAGAAGACATGATGCAGATGGGGAACCCAACGGGTGCAGAGCACGTTCCACCCAACCATGTGAATTACAAGTAACTCACCCCCCGGGCTCAGAGGTGACGAGGAAGAGAACCCAACCATGAATGCCAAACCGACTCAACCAAAACATAGTACAAAAAAACAAGTACAACTCAAGGCATACAATGAATGACCATCAACGATCACAAAATCACATAACAAGTTAAAACTATGAAACTCGTAACAATTAAACAAAGTATCACTAAATGTACAAGAAACTAAATAGCAATCATAAACCAAATCCTCAAGAATCATAAACAACATAAAGATTACAATATCTAGAGGCAACTATAAACAAAGCACAAGGGTGTCAGGCGGAGAGTGTCATCGCATAGCTCTCATGGGATTCTCCTAGCCCTTCCTCCAACTGAGGCGCCGACACCCATCTATGGATCTCCTGGCCCTTCCTCCTAACTGAGGCACTGACACCATAGGGTAGCTAATGCGGAGCCGATAATCTCTCATGAAGACGAGACTACGACTATGCCAACCACAACCTTCTCAATCTATCACTAGTCTATGGTAGCCCTAATGCATAGACGAGGAATCCAGTTTTAATTATCTTGTGTGTTTTACTACCTGACCCCCTAAATTCTATTGTTTAGGTTATCACTTGTTTAACTACTCTTTCGTGGGTTATCCTGAGCCCTTCCTCATTCCGAGGTGCCGACGCCCACGAAGAGCCACTCTCCCTATGACCCCTAACATATCTCAAAGCAGGCAAGGGTTGAACTAAAACATATTAACCATAATACTCAAATCAACACATGCGAGGCATCATACCTCTCGCATCCACACATACAAAAGTCCAAAGAAATCGTTCAACCCTTCCAAGCATAACCATTAAACTTCAAAACCAAAGGTATAACTAATATGAAGACAACTTCAAGAATAAACATGCCTCACGACTAGGGTTACAAGATAATAGGGTCCCCATGTTACAAAAGTCAAAAGGGTAACTCACAAAAATTAAGAAGCCAATCAAAATGAGAAAGCTAAAAACAACATAATAACTTTCACACCGAAGTACAATAATTCTTTTAGTTACCAACACTCAAAATCCCATTTAATACACGAACATTGTTTTAGCAAAACCAAAGTAATCCATCAGTCTAATAGCATTTAAGAGTTGCTAGTTTCCTTGAATCTACTTTGAAATAATCACAATAATAAAATCAACACCTTATCCATTTTGCTTCATTCACTTACTCAAAGATAATAAATTTCATATTTACACAACTTAATCGTATTCCACAAATAATAGTTATTTATTTATTTTTTTATATTCATATTAACACAATCTATTGCATATATATAATTTTATGCATATCTATATTCATAAAATATTTTATGCATATCTATATTCATAAAATATTTTATGTTTTTTCTGACCGAACTAAACAACCACACATAAATCTATATATAATCATAAAATATTTCTATACTGGACTGACCAAACTAAACAACACACATAAAACTATATACTCATAAAATATCTTTATACTGTTTTGATCAAATTGAACAAATATACATAAGTCTATATAAATATATATATATATTATTAAATGAATAATAAATAATGGATTTTAAAAAAAAAAACCATCCAAATTTTTTTGTTTTGAAAAGTGAAATGGCGCAAGAGACAAGGCAAAAGCCTTACTGGCGCACAGAGAGGGGAGAGAGGACTGCTGTAAGCAGTCCTCGTGACTGCTGCGCACGGCAGTTTGTAGGACTGCTGCGCACAGCAGTCCATGGACTGCTGTGGGCAGTCCTTTCTGCCAAAAGGGGGGAGGGGACAGGGTACGACCCCTTCCCTTTCCCCAAAACAATTTCAAATAAAATTTTCGATTTCCTTTTTTTTAAAAGATTTTATTTTATATATATATATTTTATATTAAAAATTCAAACGCCCGTCCTTTCTCAGGTACGAATTCTGGCGAATTCAGAAGGAGTTTTTTTTCAGTAAAATACAAAATACAGAAATTTAAATAAATATATTCGAAATATATTCCATATATATATATATGCATTACAATTTCTACAGATTTTCTTTTTCCAGAACACATCAATAGAAGGGTTGACAGCAGACTACACTATCAAATATATAAATAATATATATATATACCTATTTATAAAGTTTCAAATTTATTGTTTGCAAAAGAAACCACATTTATTTATTTTTCTCTAATTTGATCAAGTCAAGTTGGATAATTTTTTTTCTCTGAAATATCATGATAAATTTAAACAACTAGATGGGAAAAACACAAATGTTTTAAATCCATTGAAATTTTCTCCATTCGATTTGTTATTCCCTAAAATCTAATTACCCAGAGTTTTCGTTCTCTTTCACATAATATTAAATTTAACTAAATGTCAGACATATGTTTTAGTTGCAACCCAAATTCATTCAAATCATAATTTTTATTTATTTTTGCAGATTCAAAGAAATCAAAGATAGAGACGAAAACCTGGAGTCCTGCGCTTCTTTGAGAATCTGATGACGGCCTTTACGAAGAGCTCCTCCTCCCTGCTTCGAATCTTCTCTGAGTAACTGTGCTCAAATCTTGAATTCGATCTTTTATTCAAAAGACTTCTCCAAAGCAACACCAGTAATAGATTTCCCAGATCCCTTTCTAAAACTCTTCTCACAATATAGAACAAAAATTGAAAAAAATCTTTTCTAAGATTCAAAAATACATAGCCAATATCTTGTGCAACCTCTGTAACAATAATCCTTTGTCTCCCTAAACTTCCAAAAAAATCTTAATTAAATAAAAGATATTGTCCATTCTTTCCAAAAACTCTAAAAATCAAAATAAAAGGAAACAATTCTTTAAAAGCCAGCTTTTTAATCAGATCTATATTTTGATTTGTTCTCCCAACTTTTTCAGTCTTTTATTTATTTTATTATTTTAATTTCTATTTTTACCACTTTTCTTGCACATCACATTATCTATTTAATTTAAATAAATTATTGAAATAATTATCCTCCACCAGATAATTGATTAAAATAATTAAAACACATTTAATATATAATTATCATTTAATTGAAACACAAGACTTTCAAAAATAATTAAATCAATTAAATATTTAAATAGAATTTAATCTAACATTAAAATAAACAATTATTTCAATCACTTAAATAAATAAATCCTAACTTATAAAATGCCACCTTAAATAAGATACGACAAAACACATAACACAAAACACAAATGACGACAATTACACAAAAATGAACAATACCAAACAAATGAGACGATCTGACATCATGGGACGGGATGACTTCATCGTCACCTCTGTTTCAACATTTAACCATTGGGCTATTGGTGCTCGCCCTATCCTGCCGAAACAGGTGGAATCAAGACTTGTACCTGCAATACCTGCATACAAATGAAGTTGTGTACATGTGCATACATATATATATAAAATCGAAGCATTAAATTAAAGCACTGCATTGTGAGAAGGAATCATAACATAGCAGGGCACTCGCGAATGAATGATGCTATATTGTCCTTCATCACACCTATTCTAACAATTATAATATAACCAATAAATTAACATTTCTAACTAGCAATCATCTCATAACATATTTAATTAAATCACTGCATCATATCATAATTTTGAAAATCAACTAATATAATCCAACCACAATGTCATATGAAATAATCATGTCCATGATGAAATAACAGCATTATCTAACGTCTAACTAACCAAATCAAACAATAACAATATCATCATAGTATTCAAGCAAAGCACATAAAATAAAAAGTCTAAATAGTATGAGGGGTATTACACTTTCAATATGGGTTTTGTTAAATTCATTTGATCACATTTGATATAAGAGGACTTGACACAGATTCTTCTAATTTTGCACTTTGTAGATCATTTTTATTACTTTCTTCCACAACATTTGCCATGACCTATAAGAAAATCTACTAAGATTACTATCTATTTAAAAGATTAAAAAAAAAAATATGAAAATATATTTGCTAGAAGGATTTATTTTTTTGTGCAATTAGAGAAGGGATTTCAAGGTGATACTATTTTTTTATGGGCATGCTCTATTCAAATAGATCTAGGTTAAATAAATTTAACTATGAGATCTAATATTTGTTGTTTCTTTATTTTAATTATTTTTGTTTTGTTTTAAAGCAATACTTTATGCTTTTATTTTTTTCCTTAGATTTCTTTCTAATTTATATTTCTTCCACAAATCTCATAATGAAATTCTATTTAAATTTACTTTTATTTGTGCATCTACATCAATTTTCTAATTGAGACATGTTTGACATGTTTGTTGAGCAATATTTTTGTTTTGCATTCTTGTACATGAATGCAATCTATTATATCAAAAAATATTTTGTAATTTTTTTGGTTTTTGTTTTTTTTTGGAATTTATTTTTTGGTTTCTAATTTTTTCTTTAAAGAAGCATACTTATATTTACTTTTTTCTAAGCAATTTATTAAAACTTCTAATTTTTTTTATAAATTTTAATATCCCATAAAAAATCTAAACTTTAAAGCAACTTAAGTTGGCTATAATTTAGAAGCCCACTAAATCATAAATTATAAAGTCTAATAACTTTCTAAAATAATATAACATAATATAAATACTCTTTCATATTTTGTTTTTTTATTTTCTTCCTAAAATATATTTGTTGGAAGGATTTTTTTTTTTTTGTGCAATTAGAGAAGGGATTTCAAGGTGATACGATTTTTTTATGGGCATGCTCTATTAAAATAGATAGGTTAAATAAATTTAACTATGAGATCTAATATTTGTTGTTTCTTTATTTTTATTATTTATGTTTTGTTTTCCCATTATCAACACATCTGATAAGTTTGAAGTGTTGCATCTTACAGGTTCAACCTCCAAAGATTTATATAATCCTCACAACACTAATTTTTTCAATTTTGATTTGATGGAGATGAGTAATTATGTAAATGTAATTTTCTCTATGACAAAAATGCATAAAACATAGACTTTTTTCATAAAGAAAACATCATCATTTTTATTTATTTTTTAAATATTTAATTTTATGCTGTTATAAAACTACAAGAATTAAGTTTTATGTAGTTTTTAAAATTGTAATCATCTAAAAAATGATTTTTTTTTAAAATAAAAAGGGGGTAAAAACTTTTATTAATAAACAAGAAAAGTACAAAGCATGAAGCAGAAGAAGACCCGAAAGGGCCAAGAAACTACAAACAAGAGATTAAGAAGTGATAATGCAACATTTCACATCCTCAGTAACCCAACCCTCCAAATCCTGGGCCAGGTCCCTCGGTAAATTGTCCTAGTCATCCACCAACCAAGTCTCATTCTTTGCAGATGCCCATTTAGCCAACCCGTCAACCACCATATTCCATTCCCGAGGGATATGGGAGAAGGTGATAGAATCAAGTAAATCTCCAAAATGAGTGATTTGTTTAACCACCACTACAAGTTGCCAACTAACATCATCAAGATGTTGGTTATTAATCAGGTCTTTCACTACCTAAGAATCAGATTCACAAATAATTTGTTTCTAGCCAAGAGCATATTCCCTTGTCAAAGCCAAGAGAATTGCTAAGGCCTCCATGAGGTTATTAGAGTGTTGCACCATATGCTCTGAGAAAAAGAAAACAACCACCCTAGAATTGTCTTTGCCCACCCCACCAACACTAGCATGCCCAGGATTTCCCCTTGCAGACCCATTAGTGTTGATTTTCAAGACCCCAGTGGGGGGAAGCATCCAATGCCCTCCCCTGAATACCTTCCCTTTGGAGCATCTGCCTCGCCCAACCTTGAGCCTCCCAGTACTACCAAAAAAAATCCCCAAATTATGGATAACCCTAGTGTCCCCAGGGTCCACTGGTACCGACAAGTCACATTTTGCATACAAAGTTTCTTGTAGAACCCCAAGAATACGAGCCCAAACTTGGCCCACTAGAAGCTTCTTGTCTAGAAAGATCCTTCTATTGTGCTCCAACCAAATTTTCCAAATAATTAAATTAGGGCCAATAGGCCAGGCTCTGTGCAAAAAGTAAGTCTTTGCCAGAGTGGGTCCAATATTCTGCCAAAGCTCGCCAAGGGAAGATGGATGTTTGCATTGAATATTCCATTCCCCCCACCAAAAATTCCAAATATTCCTAGCAAAGGGGCATTGAAAGAAAAGATGGGAGACAGTTTCAACATCCTTGCAACAAAGGACACATAATGAGGGACCTTGGAAACCCCGCTTGCAAAGGTTTTCCTAGGTCAAACACCTGCCATACATCACTATCCAAGAGAAAAAAATGCATTTTGGCTAGAAGAATTTATTCCAAATGTTTTTCCACTAGGGCACCTCAACATTGACTAAAGCCTGTCTGCCCAAAACATGATACCTTGAAGCCACATAGTACTTCCCTTTAGGATCCGGACTCCAAGCCAGCACATCCCTCTCCAGAAGAGAGCTACACACTCTATTAGCTAAAATGGAGGACAACTCCCTCCTATCCTCCAAAGATCCACCCATGGGCCACTCCTATATATCCTTCCACTAATAGACAAAAGTCTGTCCCACCCCTTGAGGGGCCTTGAAGTCCATCACTCTGCTCCACCCAGCGTGAACAAAAATTTTACTTAAATCCTCCAAGTGAGGATGTGAAGAGAGGATAGGCAGAAAACCATCCCAAGAGTCATGCCAAAAAAGAGCATCAGAGCCTCTATTGCAAATCCAAAATAATCCTTGTTTAACCAATGAAGCTCCCCTCTTGAGAGTTTCCTAGATCATAGAGCCAGTTCCCATAAGGCTAAAGCAAGGAACCTCAGTGCCATCCACCTCCCAAAGTTACTTAAAAGTAAGGATCTTAGCCCAGGTTTGATGCTGGTGCAAACACCATCTTTCGTAATGATTTTATACACCACATTACACAAGGCAATTGGATGAAAGAGATCTAGAGAATTGGCCCCCTCACGCTTTGGAATGAGAGTAAGGAACGTGGCATTCATGGCTCTCAACATTTGCTTATTCCTTATGAACTCTTGCACAACCTCCAACAAGTCAAGGTTGATCACACCCCAAAACTCCTGAAAGAATTCGACAGGGAACCCATTTGGACTAGGGGCCTTCCCCTTTTTTAGTTGGAAAACCACATCCTCTAACTCCTTCAAAGAAATAGGCTAAAGAAGAGAGGTATTCATCTCCATAGTTACAAGTGAGGGGATGCAAATCGATATAGAGCCCTCCTCATAATTGGTAGGCGGGGTATCTTTGGAAAAGAGGGTTGAGAAGAAGCAGACCGCCTCATTAGAAATCTCCAAAGAGGAAGAGAGAACAAAACCCTTAGGAGAGCGAAGAGAAGATATAATACTGCCTTGTCTTCTAGCCTTAACTAAGTTATGGAAGAAGGAGGTATTCTTGTCCCCTTCCTGTAGCCAATCAATACGAGCCTTTTGTTTCCAAAAAATTTCCTCCCAGAGCTCCCATTCCTCAAGATCCTTGACCGCACCATCTTCTAACCTAATTAAGACCACATCAAACCCATGCTCTCTAATTTTCCTAGTTATAAAATCCAAGTGATCCTGGGTGGCCCTTTTTTGTTGAAACATGTTGCCAAACTGATACTTATTCCATTGCCTTAATTTATACTTCACAAATTTAAGCCTCTTCATAAAAGTATACATAGCAGTACCAAAAGCTAGTTGACCTTCAACCCACCATTTAGCAACTAAGTCAAAAAGCCCCTCCTCCCTGAGCCACATAAGCTAAAATTTAAAAGTCTGTTTCTTAGATCCCCTAGCTAGTCGAGCAGAGAGTTTGATCGGCCAATGATCTAATCCCTGCCAATCTAAGATCTCAGAGCTTGTCATCCAGTTGTTGCCAACCCAAAAAATGGACACAAGAAACCTGTCAAGTCTTTCAGAAATAGCTTCATCCCCAATCCTTTTATTATTCCAAGTAAAGATGCCATTCAAAGGTTTGACATCCACAAGTCTAAGATGGGCTAGATTATCCCTAAGAAGATCAGATGAGGTGTCTAGACGAGGCATCCCCCCCTTTTCTCCTCAAGAGAAACAATTGCATTGAAATCACTTGCCATAATCTAGAGAAGAAAGGGTTCCAAAGATCGCAAAAAAATTATATGAGACCACAAAAGAAGCTTACCAAGAACATTCATTGGAGCATAAATATTGGATAGAAAGACTCTCTCCCCCATCTCAAGACTTGACGCAACAAGAGAGATGGAAAAACTACTAGAGAAGCACCACATAGGAGAGATTCATCACAGATCCTAGAAGCAAGCGAGGCCTCCAGATCTCCCCTATGCCCCTACACACTGACATAAACCTCTATTCCAAATCTTAGAAGCAATCTACATCATGCTTTCAACAGATAACTTCATTTCTTGGAGAAAAACCAGATTTGGAAAATGAGCACGGATCAGGTCCCGAATGGCCTTTTCTTTAGGGATGCTATTCATACCCCTCACATTCCATGAGAGCACAATCATCACGCAGGTTGAGAGAAGTGAGATTCCAGAGTCCTCACCAACCTAGATTCAACCAATGTCTCACTAGCCAATTTGACTTTCTCCTGATCCTTCTTCCTACCCACCTTCTGGGGCTTATCAGGGGCACCCTTTTTCAGGGGCTTTTGATGCACACCCAAAATATGGGAACTAGTAGAAGCTTTGCTCTTGCTAGAGCCTCCAATACCCAAATTGCCAGTAGAGCAAGCACCTGCATCAACTAGAGCCACAAAATTATTGACCACCATACATGGGTCTCCAAGCCCAACTTTAGGGGGAATAGTAGAAGATTCCTTTATTGCCCCTAGAGTCTCCATTGGTCTAGTAGCCAAAGGACTTAGAGTCTTAGGATCAGGATTAGGAAAAGTAAAAGGAATAACCTCCACATGCAAGTCAGAAAATACCCCTTCCTCGTGAACTAAGTCATTTAGCGCATCAAACTTGTTAAACACCCCTTCTCCTTGATGGTCTTGGAAGGTCCTCTTGTGCCCTCGGCCTTTATTTCGTGGCCTAACAGGCACAAACCCATATTTATCCGTGGTCACCTCCTGCATGTGTCTAGAACTAGGTTTTTAGATCCTAAATTTGATGTGGCCATCCCGGTTCTTGGTTTACCCTCTCTAGAAGAACTTAGACACTTTCTTTGAAGATGCCCATATTCACGACATAGGTGACATTGAAATGGAAAAGTCTCATAATCAAGCGGCCGTGTCCATGAACTAGATCCCACTGTCAAATCAATTGAGTTGGGCAAGGGTTTGCTTAAGTCAATCTCCACGCAAACATGAGCATAAGAAAAAATCCTCTTTTCTAGAGTTTGTTGAGAGGGACTGATCGACTTTCCCAATGCCATTGCAATACATTGAAGAATATCACTCCTCCAACATTCAAGCGGTAACTGAGGAAGGTGCACCCACACCGAGACTTTGGTCGGAAACTCCTCTGTAGAAATGAAACCCGCATGCCATGGTTTAATGAACAAGCCGACCTGATTGTAAAAGTACGGGCCACCCTCAAAAGCCCTATTTCTATCTGATATGCATGAAAAGTCCACCAAGAAAAAATTGTTTGCAGCGAGCAGGATCTTGAAATCCCCCTCCAGATTCCATGTTTTCTAAATCCAAGGGTCAAGGAAGGGTAAGGAGACCCTCATTCCCAAAAACTTGCAGATTAGAACATGCTTGCTGAAATATTCTAAGTCATCTACCACCACTAGGCGAGCTTGGGCCCTTTCCAGACAACCATTTACCTTTTGCACTTTAAAGCCATTGAACTTCGTCAACCCCACGCTAGAAGAAGAAGGATTGAAAGTCCCATCCCCAACTTCCATCAACATATCATCTCCCTTCATCTCCTCCAATCCATCCTGCAAGGCCATGAAACCCACGCCAATACACCTCAATCAAACCCCCACTCCACACCAAAGCTCGACGCTTCAAACCCCAAAGCCTCACAAAAAATCTCTAAAGCACCCTAGTATTAGAGAATCGCTGCCACTCCAACTAGGCTTCCACGTAGCAGAGGGCTTTAAGAGGTAGCCTCGCACCAAACCCCATCGTATAACACATCCGATCACAACCAAGACAATGAAAAAAGCGAATAGATAAAAGAACACCCCCTGACAACAAAAAACTCCCCCCACACAAGCAAAAGTCTTCCCTCAGCCGATCCACAAGGAAAAGAACGCATGCAAAGAAGGAGCTGGGCATGCAGGCCGAGCCTCACAGGCCGTAGGCACCCCGCATCCAGACTAGTCCACGAACGCGCACCATCCTCAACATCCTCTATTTAATCATCTAAAAAATGATTAATATATATTATATTTATTATTATTTTTTTAATATTAAAAAATGAAATAAAACAAAATAAATAAATAAAAAGATCAAATTAAAGATTAGACCTTCCACTATATAACATTAGTTTTAAATCAATACTCTATGCTTTCATTTTTTTCTTTAGATTTCTTTCTAATTTATATTTTCTTCCACAAATCTTATAATGAAATCCTATTTAAATTTACTTTTATTTGTGCATCTACATCAATTTTCTAATTGAGACATGTTTGTTGAGGAATTTTTTTGTTATGAATGCAACCTATTATATTAGAAAATATTTTGTAAATTATATATAAGAATAAAAAAGAAGTAGATTTAAATTAACCACTAAAACTATTAATTAACACAAACTTTATCAAAACTAACATTAGTTTTAAAGCAATACTTTATGCTTTTATTAGTTTTAAAGTAAATAAAATTTGGCGTACAGTCTATTACGTTTAAATTTCTTTGAGTTTCTTTTCATGTAAATTAGTAAATGAAATCCTAACTTCCTTTGATTTCCTTTGGCCAAACTTAAAATGATCAATTGTGTGCTAATTAAATAGTGCTAAGTGATGGATACTTTATTTGAAATATGTATAAGTAAGTGACATTTAGTTATTTCTCGCTAGGGAAAGGTGGGATTTACTTTCAAAATAAAATTATTCTAAATCCTAGCATTTGGCCATTTCACATACATTGTTTTATGTGAGTAGAAAAAATATAAATCAACTATTCTATTCTATTTTACCTCTCAATTGAGGATCATAGTTGAAGCATAACAAAATTCAACAAAATTGTTTAAGATACATGTAATTTTTTGATATGGATTTGGGAATAAATACTTGTACTTAGAGTCTCATTGAAATGCCAACCCAAAGGGCACAAAATATGCTTTCTATATAGATTTGCAAATAGATAGAATTCAAAAATTGGTTGGCCACAAGATAGAATTCCAAAAACTTATCCCACGCAAATTATAAAAAATATTATTATTAATTAAGGACCACGATTCAATAAATTGTTATAGCTAATGATCATGTAATTTTACAATAAACTTTGCAGCTTAAACCAAGCTAATGGTGTCACTCAAATCAAATAAGCAAATCTAATGTAGATAACATTTATGTTTTAAGTACAAACAAAAAATTGTTTTGCAAAATCAATTTTTGGGTGATAAATATTTTGTTTACAGGGCCAGTTTTTAGTTAATGTTAGCGGGCTCAAGGGTTAAAGAGATAAAAAATGATTCCTTCAAACATGTGAACTATCACTAACACACTTAAATATATTGAGATTTGTGGCAGATTGAAAGTCATTCAACAAGACTAAAAAATATATACTTATTTTTACAGAACGTGCACCTTCTTAAGAAATCAACATTTAGCTCATATGCTTTCAAATATCTATATTCTCTAACATTTATCTAAAAAAGTTAACTTTCTGTAGGAAAATAAACTTTGTGCAAAAGGCCAAACTTTGTGACAAATAAATTGCCTTCCTACACTTTGGGAACATTTAAGGGCAACAAAATATAATTTTCTTCTATTGAGAAATTGTTAGTTTGTTATGTCATGTCATAATAAGCAAACACACTCTCTAGTTAAATCCCATTACAATTATTTCCCATAGATACATTGATGAGAAATTTAAAGTTTATAAGGCCTGACGAAATTGAGCTCCTTAGAAAAATCCATTTTCTATTTGAACTTGAAACAATGCCCTATTCTAGACTAAACAAATGCATTACTGCATAATGATGAACAATCAGACTCTAGATAATGTGTCATTCCATACTCTTCCAGTTATACATCCTTTTGTAGAGACATCAGATTCTACCCTCATCACAATGAACATTGTTTCCACTTACAAAATCCTTTAAATATATCCATTCATTTCTATAATAGCCTACAAAACCATATAGAGCAGATCTTCCATCACATAGCTTGGAAAATTTAATAGTGATATAGATGCAATATGCTAAAACGCATTGCTGGGATGCCATATTTTGCTGTATTTGGTAGGGCTAAAATAGATTTCGCCATTCTTCACTTATATTAATTTTTTTTTGAAGAACATGCAAATAAAAAAGACATAAAGATCATTGAAAAGGGGGTAAAAGCAAAAAGACATTTCCAAATTGATGAAGACTAATGTAATTTTCTATTTTTTGTAATTTTATACCATTTATGCGCATATATGCAAATATAGTATCATACTTATTGTGATATAAGAGGGATTCGCTACACACGGGTCTCTCCTTTCTCGAGAGATCACTAGGGAATGAACTTACCTTATACACCTCAAAATAACAGATTAGCAGAATGATAAAAAACTAAGATTTGGTTATGCTTCAGGAAAAAACCACTAGAGATCATGAGAGAGCTAAAACATGAGATTTCTGTCTTAGAAGAGGGATCTCTTAGCCAAAAGACATCAACACAGTTCCGGGATGCCAGCGCGATGCATTTTTGTCTAAAGGATGTGTTGGTGTCCTAAGCAACAGAGAACTCATAAACTTCAAACAAATAGAAATAGGATTTACTTCTAAGCTCAGGGGTGAGTCGTACTAAACTATATGACTAGTTAGAAAACTATAAACTGGAATAAACACAAGGATGCTTGGAGAAAGCTTACCTTCCTCTAGACGTTCAAATCATCACTCAAAGCTCCTTTTCGTAACCTACACATAAAAGAATGAGAAGAAAGTTGTTGGTTGGTTGTATAGGGGCCTGCCTCAGTTAGACCTCGCTTTGGTGTTCCCACCTCCACAGATAACCAACTTGGAAAGGAGTGCTAAAGATGTAAACAAAGCATGTGGTGAAAGTAAAACCCGCCTAGGAGTAGAACCCACACCATGAGAAGCACGTGGCGAAAGAAAAAACTGCTCAGGAGTAGAACTCGCACCACAAGATAGTAAATGAGAAAATATGAAAGGAAAGTGTGTGTGAGAGAGAGAGAGCGTTACCCATAGGCCTAGACCCTCTCTAGAGCACATAGATGTACCGTTGAGTGCTTTCTTGAGAGCTGCAGAAGCTGCTGGGAGGATCTCAATTCGGCATGGCTTCGCTTGTGAGAGCACTGATATAAAAAGTGAAGAGATCTCAAAGTTGGAGAAAAATAGCAAGAGAGATTGAGTGATGTCTTCCAACCCCCAAATGAGAACCAAAAAGGGGTTTTGAATGCTTGCAAGGGTGAAAAAGACTCGTTACTTTTGGAATGTAACTGCTAGGACACGTGTCGCAAAGGTTAGTATTCTAGATTCCATGTTTTGAACTCGAGAAACCAACAAGACACTAGCGTGCCACACAAACGTCTACGCATCGTGCATGCATCTAGAGCCTAGATTCTCAGAAAACACGTCACCAAGCTTCTGTCACTTATTCACTTGTCCACATGGGGTTAGAATCATGAAATTCTTACCCATAGGATTTTGTCATTAATATCTCAAGGCATCATAAATGCTAGGAAAAAATGCCAAAATGTGGAATTGCCCATAGGTGCAATTCCGCGACATTACATTTTTCCCCCACTTTAATGGGCTTGAGTTTGAAAAAAATCAGCCTCACTAAAGTAGAAAAGAAAAAGAATTCATCCAAATTTTGAATTTTATAGATTTGTGTGCAATAGAGAGAGAGACCATAGCAGTCGCTGAAGTCGAGCTAACTGGTACTGAAGTTTTCCCCAACATCCGAGCTCAACAAACTGTGTCAGAACGGTCGTGAAAAACTATTCAAAACTTTAATCTACAAAACTCAAATTCTGGGCTAGCTTCGAAAAATTAGAAGAAAGCTACTATGGAGAGAGGAATGATCAAGGAAAAAGTCTTCGATTCATAAGAAAAATATGATCAAGAGACGACCTTATGCCCCCTCCTGAGTTTTCCTCTAGCTTGGTGAGGAAAATTTAGGAGAAATTGAGGAGTCACAGGCTCGAGGAAAAATGGGCCTCGGGGGGCCTATATATACCTAGGTGGGCCCCTAGAAGGGTCATTTTCACTATTCATTAAGAGAAAATTGTTAAATTTTGTGAGAGAAAAGTTAGTAAAATGTCGAGCAGGAGAGCGTATGAGGCATCAAGGTTGGAGCAGCTACACTAGGACATTGCCGAGGGTCACGAGGTGGAGTAGGTAGGCCGCAAGACTCTCATTTTTCATGATTTTTAGTTCATTTTTATTAAACTTTCCATCAGCGAGGTGCACAGGCATCTTTTTTCTATGCCTTCATCTGAAATTCACGTTGCCATCTTGAACGAGCGTTGGGGTCTTGAGTCCACGCTGTCATCTTCAAGGCAACCATGGCAGTCAGGGACACATGCACGTCGTGCAGACATCTACACGACGCGCATAGGTCTTAATGAATTTTTTGTTTTCATGCATAATTTTGATGTTCTGACTTAGATCTTTTTGCTACTTTTTGTAGGAGTACCCGGAGATTCAGGAGCATCCAGGAGGGCGAGCATTCCAACTCGTTCATGAACAGAGGGACCGTCTGTCAGAGGATGAGGTCACACTTCTAGAGTGGGTTGGTCTTTGGCACATGTTCACCATGCCAGAGATGAGATACCATGAGTGGATGTTGACAACCCTTATGGAGCGGTGGGACACCACCACATCATCTTTCCAGCTGCCATGTGGAGAGATGATCGTTACACTCAAGGACGTCTATTGGATACTTGGGCTACCCATCCGCAGATGGCAGGTGGATCGTGATGATACATGATCGACACGGGAGGAGATGAAGGGGGTCCTCTACTGCATAGGGAGGACGAACGACGGTGATGACACGGGTCATATCTACATGCACTGGTATGGCCATGCGAGGACCACAACACCATTGATCCACCAAGTCATGGTCATGACCATTTCCTTTCGGATCAAGATTGATGGGTGAGGCTTCCACCTGCATGGGGGCCTTGTCTACACTCTCGGAGAGATGGTGGAGTGCAAGACCATTTTTTCCTGGGGGCACAACATGCTAGTGCACCTCTACTAGGAGCTAGGCTGGTACACACATTATGAGTACTACAGCCTTACAACGTGCACACTTTTGTAGGTGTGGGCCTTTGCCTACATCATGTGCACCTGACCAATTGGTTTTTCCTAGCAATGACCATATTGGGTTCCCATGGCCCATTGGTATGACATGATAGGCCAGTGGAGATTTAGGGACTTACAATTTTGGCAATTATAGTTCAACACTCTCACTGTGGATGGGGTCCGATGGAGACCCTACCGATATTTTAGATGGGTAGATGATAGTAGGTACTTGAGGAACCTGCAGCGGGATCCCTTTTTGATCAGTTGGAGGGATTTTGTTAGAGTATC